>PVKB01004270.1:0-150741 GCA_004027205.1 Ctenodactylus gundi | reverse complement strand
GGGGGGGGGGGGGGGGGGGGGGGGGGGGGGGGGGGGGGGGGGGCGGCGGCACATGTGGCTTCATGGCTAAACTAGGCCAGCCGTCCCCTCCTTCAGCAAACGTGCTAAGGGTCAGGTATTGTTCTGCAGCTGACTCCAAGCCAAGGAAGGTAAGAGCTCAGGAGCAAGACTAGCCGGGCTGCAGGACACAGCCAAGGGACACAGACTTCCCACCTGAGCACCTGGAGCGGCATAGCACAGGTCCCAACGTAGCACAGCAGTGGGGAGCCGCTTTCCTGCCCCGAAGGGGCCAACGGGCGGGGAGCAGTTTCCGTGGCCTGGGGAAGACAAGGCAAGACAGTTCAGGTGGGAGCCCCTCCTCAGACATCAAAGACCTCTGGGACAGGCGCACACCTGGTCACCTCGGGGTCCTGGCAGGGCGGCAGGAAGGAAGCGCGCCTCCGTAAGGTACATCCAGCTCCCACCTCTGAGACCCGTGCATGGGACCTGACTTGGAAACAGTCTCACAGATGCGGCAAGGTGAAGGGTCTAAGCTTATCCCAGGTCTGATCCACGGGTGTGAGTATAAGAGAAGTCAGAGTCATGCATTTACAGCCCACAGGAGAACAAGGACGACTGGGTCACCGGAAGTGGGAAGAGAGGGCGAGGGGCCCCCCCCTTCAGAGGGGCAGCCCTGTCCACTCCAGGACTGAGAATGCATTCCTAGATTTTCCATTTTTATATTATTTATTTATTTACTTTGCAGTGCTGGGATTGAATCTAGGTCCTCACACACACAGAAGTGTCTATGTCTAACCAACCCAGCTCTGTGGCACCGTCACGGCAGCCCCGGAAAATGACAACAGTGTACAAAACTGCTGAGACTGGAGGAGACAGGCGGAGGCCGGGAAGGCAGGAGGACCCAGCACAGCCTGGGCAGCAGTGGCCACAGGGACAAGAGCAGAGCCAAGGGGCTGCGCCACAGAGGGAGAGCTCAGGTGACTGAGGGTCAGGAATGGGGAGCGCTGAGCTGTGGGGAAAGGGGCGGGAGCAGAGCCAGGCTGCAGCTGCTGCCAGGAGCCGTCCTGCTGCCGCTGCCTGTCCTGGGCGAGGGAGGGCACACCTGCGGCACAAGTCCGTGGGGCAGAGAACAGCCACCCATAAAACGGATCTACACAGTGATAAGCATACGTCTCCGTGCTGCCCAATCTGCCCTCCCACTTTCCATCCACCAGCCCCTGCCCTGGCAGAAGGCAGCTCCCCACTGCGCCCCCTCACGCCCAGAGCTCCCCTGGCTGCGGGCTCTCATGACCCAACTCTGTTCAGTCTCTGTGGCTCCCCGCTGAGACTGTCCGCTCCTACTGCTCCTCCCACTTCCAACTGGACACCACACGTCACTTCTGCACCCACATTCTCTCCCGCTGGTGCCACCTGGGCCCTCTCCCCCTCACGTGACAGCCACCTCTGAGCACGCTACACCCCCTGCCACCTTCCCAGGAGTCTTGCCCCCAGGGGTGAAAGCGTCTCCCTGTATGTCTTGACCTGTTCTGCTTTCCGGTCTGTTTCTTCTTATCCTCTCAGCCTTTTACTTACCAATGACAGTAACACAGTGACTTATCTGACCTACCACATGCCAGGTATATTCGGAATAACTCCGTAAGTACTGAAAGCTGTCTCAGAGCGCCCGGAAGTTCCTTTGTCCTTAGAACACACCCAGCTGGATGCAAAATTCAATTCAAGTCACCTAGGACCTAGTTAGGCTATTATTTCAATTCATTCTGCTTTCAGTTTTTGCAGACTACTTTGCCCCTTGTAAAATTACACAAAAGTGTGTGTGGGCTGACAGGGCTTCAGACACTGAGAGCTGCAGATTCCACGACCCGGAGAAGCGGCATCCCCAAAGGCAGCCTCCTGACACCCTGAAGCAGGGGACGCCCGTGGGACAGGGGCCCCATACCCTTCACCTGGAGCAGGGAACAGCCTCATCTGCAAACAGAGGAGGTACAAGAGGCCAGCTCAGCTTCCCGGCTTGCCACCTTCAGCCCAGGTCCTGGCTCCACTTCCCATCTAGGCCCTGGCACCACACTGACTTGCCCTAAGTAACAGCAAGAGGCTACGTCCAGGCCTCCTGCTATTAGCCCTGGGGCCCAGGCAAGGAGCCCAGGCTGCACCTCCCAGAGCAGGTCCACAAAGAGTAACCCAGCACACAGCCCTGCCCCTTCTCCGTTTCTATTAACCTGGGGATGGGTTCCACCTAACCGTGCGCGCGTGTGGGCAGCAGGGGTCAAATCCAGGCCTCCACACGGAGCTACACTGCTTAGCTTTTTTTGTTCATTTTCTTTATCCTTCCATTCTTAAGTTCTAACTAACTAGGCTGTGGTGCTCTGGTTTGAGATTTGAACCCACAGAATTTCCTTCCTGAAACTTATGTGACTGAATGTGACTGAAGAGACTCTATACTATGTTGTTAAGCTGCCCGGGGTGGACTTGAGCTTGTGATCCTCCTGCCCCCAGACTCCCAGAGATTACAGGCCTTCACCCCTAGACTCAGGTTAGTCTTCTTCCTTATCAAAAGCCTTTCCTAGGTAAAAGTCCTGCTCCGCGCACAGTCCTCCCTCCCTCGCCATTCCGCTTGGCCTGGTTGCGCCTGCCGGTAGTAGAAACCGCCTGCACGCCTGGCTAACGCCACGGGCTCTGGGGAGCACACTGACCCCTGGCTGACTGCCGTGGCCGGCTAAGACAACTCCTGGAACCCCAACCTGATCTTGACCCGTGTAAGTCTCCCTGGCACTCCTGATTCCAGGCACAAAGATTCTGGGCAGTCCCCTCCCTGCCTCCCTGCAGGTTCCCTGAGCCCCAGCTTTCCCCAGGCCTTGGCACCCAAGGCTCCCCCACATTTTTCCTTCCCAGCAGCCATCCACCCTCACCTTCTCCGCCACCCACAGCTCAGGGCTGCATGCACCTCCCTTCCACAGTCCTCCTTACCACAGTGGTGACAGGCCATTTATTCTGGGGGTCTTTAATAAGCTGTTTTCCTCTGCTACTTCCAGGCAAGCATTAGCCCTACCTGTCTTTGTTCCCCACTGTACAATAAGCCATCATCACAATGTTAGGAAACAGGAGAAGCTCAGTTTCTTGTCTGGTACATGACTGCTACAATCTGTACAATACAGGAAATCAACTGTTCTATAAAACTTCAGTCTAACTCACCCATCTGTGCCTGGCGCTTTTTTGTGGCAACACATCTCTGTCTTCTCGGTTCCGTCTCAAGTGTCTGCACAGCTGTGGCACCGAAGGTCCACTGCCGCCGCCACTGCCACCAGGTTGTGTGCAACACATCCTCCGTACACACTTCAATCTGCTGTCACACCCCTTTTAAAAACACTGTTCTCATTTCTCCTTAAGTCATACTTTCCAAAAGCAAACCTTCTCTGCCTCATTTTTCTAGTGTCTGAACCTGTAACTCAATCCACCTACTTTCTTCCTCACTCACCCTCACAGGGCAGGCGCATGACCCCACTGTCACCTACTGACACAGCGGGGGAAGTAGATTTTGATCTCCTCTTTGATCCAAGGGACACACACGGGGTGTCAGGTACTCAGCAACAGCTCTTCCTGCTGCTCTCAAGTTCTAACTAGGCTGTGGTGCTCTGGTCCAAGATTTGGACCCACAGGATTCACTTCCTGAAACTTTGGATTTTTCTCCTTTGCTGTTTTTGTTGGATGTTTTATGCGACTGAAAAAAAATCTATGCTTTATTGGTCACATATTTCGAGACACATCAATCACTCCAAAGTGGAGCTCCAACCCAGAAGCCCTGGGTATCAGCAGCTGTCAGCTAGCGCTGACTGGGCCCCAGGGGCATTCGGATCTCAATGAGGGTGCTGTCCTGGGGCACAGCTTGGTGTGAGAACTCCTGCTCACCCCTACTTGACCCTGCGGGGGATGCTGGCTTGCTAGGGGTCACAGTGTACAACTGGGCCTGCCTGTCCCCATCAGTCTTCATAAGGCATAAGACAGGAATGGGCAAACTTTTTCCACCAAAAGCCACCAGATACCCACGACATCACTTGCCAGCCACACAAAACTATCAACTTAAAAACTGGCCAATTACCTTGCCCATGTGTACTGGCTGCCAGACTAGACCAAATGATTTCTGAGGCCAGACGCTCTCCACCCTGGGGAGAGAAGATACACTTCCTCTGAGCAGCAAGCTCTGGCTCCGTGCTTCTGGGACCCGCTACTGCTGCCAGCAAGACTTCAGGCCTCGTCTGTCGTTAACACGGCTCCACCTCTCCTCTAGTCAGACAGGTGAATTCCACCTCCTGTCCACCTACCTGCGTTAAATTGACGCCTCACTTGTGCAGAGCATTCAGCCAGACGTTAATTTTCTATTAAATGTGGGGTTTAAAGACTTAAAGAATGTAACCCTGGCAAGTAACCACGGTTCCCGATCCATCTGAGCTCACTCATACCATGTCAACTGTGTTTTGTTTTTTCCTCCCTGGCTCTTTTTTGTTGCTGTGTTTGCCCTCGTGCTTTGGGAGTGACGTACATGGTCTTCCACATCTCGTGGTTATTTTCACACGGCTTAAAATCAACACACACCCTTATTCCAACTGGTTTCCTTAATGATCCTGAGTCACCAATTACACATAAAAGTATGTTTGTAAGCTAGGCAGACAGTGTGTGTACCTTAATTCCAGCTACTTGAGAGGCTGAGGCTGAAGGAATCCCAGCCCAGAGTTTGAGGCAATAGTAGAAACCATCTACAACCAAACCAAGCAAAACAGTATGCTCGTTAAGCATCGAGACCCAAATTTGTGACTTTTGGCAGGAAGGGATTTTTTTTCTTTCTCTTTTGCAGTACTGGGGATTGAGCCCAGAGCCTCTGCACTCACTGATCTACATCCCTGTCCTTTTTACCTTGTGACAGGTTCTCACTAAGTCTCTAAATTGCCTTAGGGGTTCTTGAATTTGTAATTGTCCTGCCTCAGCCTCCCAGGGTGCTGAGATTTCATATGCACACCACTGTGTCCACCTTGACTTCTTGGTGTGTTCGGTGCTGACAACCGAGTAACAACTACACATCTGGGAGCACTGCAGAAACATTTCTCACATCTTTAAAATGAGTTTCTGGACACCTAAAGATTGAGATATAAAATCTGTGGGACTCCCTTAGAGTCTAATGCATTATCCTCAAATGATGACACAGCCCACGTGAATGCACACATACACACTACACACAGGACAGTATTATGCCTCCCTTTTGTGAGACGGGGTCTTACTCTCTACTCCACACTGGTCTGGACTCACTGAACTGTGTCGCCGGGCTGGCCTCCAACGCTCACTATAATCCTCCTGCCTCTGTCTCCTGAGTGCTGGGGATTACAGGTGTGCACCACCACACCCAGCTTATAATGCTTCATTTTAATAGGAAATCACACAAAACTCAGCAAAGTATCTCAAGTAAATTATTTAGAGCATCTATAATTATCTGGACAAGAATTTGGGTATTTTAATGATATTTGTTGGGAATGCAGCTAAAAGAGAAAACACTGAACTCTTGTTTGCTGCACTCTTTTAACACTACAGCTCCCCCATATCTATGGGGACCAGGTCCCGAGCACCTCCAGGACGTGCCACGCCCCGGCTACGCCATGGGGTGGGATGAGGCTTGTCTTGTACACGAGGCACAGCGAGACACTAACAACAGTAAATGATAATGAGATGGAAACACTACGAAGACATTCTGTAATAAAACTTCCTTAGACTTTCTTAATGATTCCCGGAAACTTCCACTTAGTATTTTTGGACATAGCTGACCGCAGGTAACTAACCACAGAAAGTGGCATCAAGGAATCTGGGCGGGGCAGGAGGAGGGGCCCAGCGACTGAAGTGACTGAAACACTCACCAGGCAAGCCCTTGGCTCAGCTGATTCCCCAGCACCACACGCCTGTAATCCCAGCACTCGGGAGGCTGAGGCAGGAGGACTGCCATTAGTCCAAGGCCAGCCTGGGCTGTACAATGAGTTCAGGATCAGCCTGGGCTACAGAGTAAGACTGTCTCCAAAAAAAGAAAAAAAAAAAAAAGATCAGCCACTAAAACTACTGTTTTTCCTGGTCTTCCTAAGAGACACTGAGGTACTGGAGACTAAAAAAAGGAGGGATTCAAGAGAGGAACCCTGAGAGCCAGACGGAGGGGTGCTGCCCACTCCCCTGCCCTCCCTGCCCAGGCTGGCAGGTACTGGTCGGCAGGGCCTAGGCTTCACCAGCCTGCCCACACCCAGCCCAGGCACTAGTCCTCTTGGCTGAGGCAGCCTGAGCACAACTCCTGGGAGAGCAGCAGAGCCCAGTCCCCGCGCCACAGGCAGGACTCCGGGGTTATGCCTCAGCATTTACTCACAAGTGCTTGTGTGACTTTAATGATTTAGGAGCTGCTCCTTGAGGTTCAGTTTTCACACAGACAACAGCACATACCCACGACATGCTGGTGTGAGTCCGCAAAGGGGACGGACAGCCCTTCTGCAGTCTCCACCTGCTGCCACTGTTGTCCCCCAGTTATGCTCCTGCGGGTTGGGTAGAGGTCCAGCCTGCTTTTTCTATGAACACTGAACAGCATTTTAGATTTCTGGGCCCCACCTCATTTCCACTGTTTGTTCTCTTTCTATAGCTCTTTAGCAAGGTATGAATCAGGATGGAGGAGCAGCTCAGTGATTAAAGCCCTTGCCTAGGAAGTGTGATGGCCTGGGTTCAATCCCCCAACACTTTACAGCTGGGCTTGGGGTGAAGGCTGGGGCTGGCAGATTGCCATGAGTTCTAAGTCAGCCTGGGCAACAAAGTTCAGGACCAGTCTAGGCTAAAAAGGGAGACACAGTCTCAAAAATAAAAAAGTTATGAATCGTTCTTAGCTCTAGAGACACAAAACAGACCACACTGGAATTTAACCCACAGGACTCTAGTTTGCCTTCCCATCCTGGCCTGAAGTATGACTGTCCAGAGAGACAGGCCATTTCTTTGAAAGTCTACTTACACTTCTCGAACCCATCTAGAATGTGTTGCCCACTTCGCTCTGGTGACACGAATCAGGGTGGCCTTCCACCTGCCCTGTGCAAGAAGCCCCATGTTCCTCCAGCTCCCACAGTGCAGAACGACACAGAGCAATGAAGAGCCTCCCCAGCGGTGTCCCTCCTACCTGCCTGCCCTCTCAAGCCAGTGCACACAGCCCCAGCCCAGTAGGGCTGCAAATCCTAGGGCAAGTTTAGTTCCGGCACTCGCAGAGGGCAAAAGCAACAAAAACCATTATGGATCCAGAACAAACTGGACAGCAGCCACGTTCCGAGCCTGGACTGGTAGATGCTTCTTGCGTTACCAACCTCTTCCCACTAAACTTCATGCTCTTTTCCCAAAATGAACCTGCTTACTAACATACCTAGTATGAGAGCTGTCAAATCCTATATCCAAAAAGGACATCTTAGCCAAATATGGTGACCCAGACCTGTACCCCAGCACTCTGGGAGACTGAGACTGGAACACTGAAAGTTCAAGCTCCGCCTGGGCAATTTGGTGAGACTCTGTCTCCAAAAAAATAAATAAATAAAAATAAAACAACGACGACCACGACCACAACAAAAACACCTTTGGGGCTGGAGGAACGGCTCAGGGGTTAAAGCCGTGCCTAGGAAACTCTAAGTCAAGTGCTAAGTACCTGGGTTTGATTCCCCAGCACCATATAAGCCAGGAGAGGTGGCACACACCTGTAAAATCCCAGCACTCAAGAGGCTAAGACAGGAGTCCAAGGCCAGCCTGGGCTCCATGGTGAGTTCACAACCAGCCTGGGCTACAGAGCGAGACCCTGTCTCAAAAAACAAACAAGCAAACAAAACATGTTCCAAGATGGATTTTAGAACACCATGTCCACCATAGTTTATTTCAGGGAGGGCATGTCTTACGTGTGGAAGCTTAGGTGACCAGGAATCAGGAACCACAAACCTGTCACCAACCTTCCTTCCGCCCTGTCCCTCATCCCCCCAACCCCAGAAATAGTCAGTCCATAAATAACTCAGAGGGAAGCATGTCAAAAAATCATTTTATTTTTCAAAAAAGGTTTGGGGATTTAACACTTAAAATTAAGTATCTAAATAAAATCAGATATTAAATTTTATTAAAGCAAAATTTGTACAAAGGAAAGTCAGTACAACTCAAATGTCCACATATGTCAAATGCAAAGCAAAATCCAAATGACAAAGGTATTTCACGACTCTGAGCTGCCAAGTTTAAATTCATATCAAAGCTTCAGACCATGAGTATCACGGCAACATCCCAAACTTGACATGAAAACCTTTCTCATGTCCTCATTATTAAGGAACAGGAGGAATAATGTACTTTATGGAAAAAAGGTGAGGGTTTGGCTCAATGAGAGGATGCAGGCGTGGCACACATAGGCCTTAGGTTCAAAACAGCACCAAAACTAAAACAAGGAGGAAAAAATGGAATCCTGATCCTTTGGGACAAGCCCCCTCCTTCTCCCCTGGGCCCCCACTGTATGCAGGACCTATGAGCTGTGGACAGGGGCTCAGCTGACCTCCCAACAACTGCTGTTCTTCAGGACCACACACCCTGCTGCCCTGGCTAGCACCAAGCTTGCTGGGTCAGAGGAAAGGCGCTTTCTGATGGCAAAAACAAGGGATATCCACATCAAAACCTAAACGCTACAAGGCTAGACACAGAGAATGGCCACAAAATATAAAAAACCAAAATCACAAAATTTGTGAGATCATAAATTTTTAAAATATTTATGAAAACATACATAAAAATACATGTCCAATGAGAATATAATACAAAATAGGCTAACATGAACATGTAAAGTGCATGTTCACGAACAACCTGACTCAGAAATGGGCAAAGGATGACAGCCTGAACTCCGTTGAGTTTAGACCCACCTTGACTACAAAGCAAGACCTCGTCTCCAAAAATAGAAAGGGCCAAAGACTTGAATGGACATCGCTAAAAGAAAATACAAAATACAAGGGGCTGGAGGAACAGCACAGCAGTTCGAGCGCTTGACTAGCAAGTGCAAGGCCCTGAGTTCGATTCCCCAGCACCACCTAAGCCAGACGTGGTGGCGCACACAGACAATCCCAGCACTAGGGGGCCTGAGTCAAGAGGATTGCTGGGATTCCGAGGCCAGCCTGACAACACAGTGAGTCCGTCTTAAAAATAAACACCAAACAAAAGAAAATACAAAAATGGCAAGTACATAAGAAGGAGCTGACCGTCACAACCCACTAGGGCACCTCAGATCAAAAGTGCCATAGACACCCCCTGCACTGCAGGGCCTCGCCCCTCCACACACAGATCGTTTTTCCGAGAGCTGGAACTGCAGGCTTACACCACCACGCCTGGCTAAGGTGCCTACTATAAAAACCAAACAGAAACTCGGGGCTGGAGGGGACGCCTGGGGTAGAGCAGCTGCCCAGGAAGCCCGACGCCCAGGTTCCACAGCAGCCGCAGCAACAAGCACAACACGCCAGGCAACGGTGCTGCGGCAGACACAGAGGAGCTGCAGCCCTGTGCACCGTTGGTGGGAACATGGAGCGGTGTGGCCGCTCTGGAAGACGCATGGGGGCTCATCAAAATAGTCAACACAGAACGTATGTTGTGGGCTGGAGGACTGGCTCAGAGGGTTAAAACGTTTGCAAGCCCCACGTCAAGGGCTAAGTACCTGAATTTGATTCCCCAGCACCACGTAAGCTGGTTGTGGTGGCGCACGCCTCTAACATCAGCACTTGGGAGGTTGAGGCAGGTGGACTGTCCTGAGTCCAAGGCCAGCCTTGGCTCCATAGTGAGTTCATGACCAGCCTGGGCTACAGAGTGAGACCCTGTCTCAAAAAAAAAAAAAAAAAAAAAAAAGAACCTATGGTGCAATTCCGTTTGTGTACCTACAGGACAGAACTGAAGCAAGGTCCCAGACATGCCTGCACACCCCGATCACAACAGCCAAAGACAGAACTGAAATATCCACCAACGAGTGTGTGGATAAACACACGCGGCACACACATAACGGAACACCGTTCGGCCTTAAGGACACTGGAATTCTAGCACACGTCAGAACACGGATGAGCACTTGTGAAGTGATATGAAGACACTAAACCAAATGGGACAGGCCAATCAAAAGAGACAATAATGGTATGTAGAGTCCACCCCACAGAAGTGCCCAGGATAGCACTGAAAGTACGCAGGAGGGTGGCGGGACAGCAGGTGTGGGGAGCTGGCTCAGTGAGTCCAGAGTTTCAGTTTTACAAGAGGAAACAATTCTGGAAAGCGATGGAGGTGACATTCTGATGGCCACAGCCTATCAATGAACTCAATGGCACTGCACTAAAACGGCAAATTTGGCTTTATATATTTACTACAAGAAAAAATTGGAAAAAAGCATGCAGAAACACAAAACTAAACGTACAGGAAGGTAAGAAGCTTAGCAATTTAGCAATTATAACTTTCCCATTCCTATAAAGCCTTAATTTCTTCTAATGTAAAAAATATATACAAAACAAAATGCACTAAGGCCTGCTGAAAGGGCAACCTGCAGGTTGCGACAGCCGTCTCAGCCCCTGACCCTACCTGGCAGTACCCAGCGCCATGGCAACATAGGGGAGGTGGTATGGGGGCAAAAGAAAGAGACTGGGCAGGCAGAGCTGGGGCCTGAGCTGCTGCTGTGAGCGGAGCAGGGGGCCCGCTCCGGGGACATGGTGTGAGGCAGCTGAGAACAGCCAATTTTGTGGACGAGGCCAAGACTCTTGGTGGGCAAGGTCCCGCTGAGAGCAGAAACTGCAGTTGCGTGTGCTCAGAGGCCCAGCAATAAACAGTGGCTCTGGGGTCCCACCAGACTGCAGTTTTCCTAGCAGGATCCCTCTGCAGCCTCACATGCGAGAGCGCAGGCCTTCAGGGTGACAGCACTGCCCAGAGCAGAAACAATCCCCCCCATGCCGCCACCCCAGCTACAACAAGCCACAACCAACCGTCTCCACTAGAGGACAGCCCAAAACAATTAGATGAATGGTGTAGGGGTTGGGGGGGGGGGGGAAACGGGCACTGGGGTCCAACCCGGGGCCTTCCACATGCCAAGCGTGCACTCTACCACTGGGCCACCCCCCAGCCTTAGGAATCCAAACCACTTATCAACTCACAAACTGGCGGGCCCGTGGTTTTCAAGATTTTTGAAAAGCTGTAAACCTTTAGCCACCCCACCCTCCAAAATGTTCCAGTTCAGAAGCTGTTCTTTTCAATTCCCAAGTCCCCAAGGCATGTCCATGGAACCACAAAACTGAAGAAACAGGAGTTTAAACTACAGGTCAGACAACACATTGGTGGTAATCCCTACGCAAGGGTCCAGAAACAAAAGCTACGCGCTCAGGGGCTTTTTACCCACAGGAGAGGCTGCCATCCTGAAGGGCAGGTAACAGCCCTCCACCTGACTTTCTTCCGCCCCATACCTCTGCTCCACATGCCTTCTTGACCAGGCTCTCCGGCCAGGACCAGAAAGCAGACACTGGCATCAGCACAGCTGGTCCAAGACGACAGCCTCCCAAGCACTGCGGATGCTCCCCACACCCTCCCCTCAGCCAAAGGTGACTCGTGCGCTAGGCTGTGCCCCCAGCGGTGCCACCTAAATTCCCAGTCACCTCTAGCACCAATGAATTCACGTCACGAAGGAAAGTACCAAACAACCAAACAACAAAAAGGCACACACATCCATCTGCGTTCCCACCAAGCGATGGGCTGAGAATCCACAGGCTTCCAGCGGCTGGCGTGGTGTGTGAGCCCGGGTGAGAACAAACTCTTACAGAGTAACCTCCTGCTAAAATCCGGCCCTCCTTCGGTGGGGAAGGCTGAGGACGGATCTAGCGTGGCCGAGGGTCCAGCGACAGGTATGGTCACAAAGTACTCCGGTTGTCACAGAAATCCCCTCACTATTCCCAGTGACACCGCTAACAGGCCTCAGACGGGACTAACGCCAACGTGTGTCAGTATTTTAATGACTGTACTTTGGTCGTGGCGGCTCTCTCCTGAAACCTGTTTCATTTTGGCCTGGCAAACACAGCGGAATAGCTTTCCGTTGTGGAGCCTGGGTGCCCACTTCACGCTAGCAACTTCAGACTTTTCCACAGTTTCGGGCAGTTTAACAATTTGCAGCAATAGTGAAAGCTGCACCGTTACTCAATTCGCATCACTGCATTTCCACTATTCACAACAGACGTACCCAAAATTGGACAACTACCACCTACATGTAACTACATGCAAACCAGAGGCCTGGAAGCCCCGATCATCAGCCATGTAACTGCTGGCCCTGAAGCCACAGGCAGGCTGGTGATCTGCGGCAGGAGTCATGCTCCCCTAAAGCAAGCGTCAACTCTACCTGCGCTGGCAGGAGAGCACCGCGGGAGTTTCGACAAACTAGACGAACCACACAGAAGTGACAGACAGTGAAGGCAGGGGCCAAGTGAGGCCAGGTCGTTTGCCACCGACCAACTCCCCCTCAACTCCCGGGCCAGCACACTCCCACTGCCCGCGATCCACGCTCCCAACGCCGAGCTGGGTGGGGGCAGCCTGCCCCGCACAGGCCAGGCTCTCGGCTGCCGCCCCCCCGCAGTCGCCGCAGCCCGGGGACAGACCGAGGTCTAGCGCGGGCGGGGGCTTCTCGATCCCTCCGAGGACCAAGACGGCCCCGAGCCCGGCGCGACGCCGGCAGCACGGGGGACGCGCAGCGCCGCTGTTCCGCGTGCTCCTCAAGTGACTCTCCCCGCGGCAGCACGGAAACCCCCGGAGCGGCGCGCGCGCTCGCCGCCTCCCCACGAGCTGTTTCGTGTAAATAACACGCTGCGACCGACTCCGGGCCCGGCCCCACGCGGGCCTGCGCCCTCGGCAGCGGGCGCTCCGGGCCCCCGCGCCCGCCACCCGAGTCGGGACCCCGCCGCCATCTTCCCGGCGCGCGGGGCGCCCCTCGGACCGCTTCAGCCCGCCCCGCTGCCCTCAGCGGCCCCCGTGCCTTCGGCCCTACGCTCGCCCCTCAGCCCCGCGGCCCGAGCGTCGCGGGCGCCCCGACCCGTGGCCGCGCGCGCCCCCGCCCGCGCAGGGCCGCGCGCCGCGCCCAGGCAGCGACGGTTAGGAGCGCGCGCCCCGAGAGGGCCCAGCGCGGCGGCCGCGGCGCCTTCCAGAAATTTCCGCGTCCCTGAACCGCCCGAGAAAACAGGCCGGGCGCGCCCCCGCGTCGCCACCGCCGCCGCGCCCCCTCCCCGGCCGCCCGCCCGCTCCCCTGCCCGCCCCCGCCCCCTGCCCCGGGCGGAGGGCCCCGCGCGGCCCCGGGCACCGCCCGCCTGCACGCACGCCCGGCCCCGAGGCGGCGGCGGCGGCGGCCCGGCCGGTGTGATTGATAGGGACGGCGCCGGCGAGATCGGCGGTGGCGGCGGGGAGCAGTTGAGTGACAGCTTACCTGGGTGCCAATCTTCATCACACTGACAAGCGGCTGCAGCAATCGGGACCCGCAGTGCCGCGCCCGCGTCCAACCGTCACGCCGACGCCGGGCCACGCGACACAGCCTCGCTCAATGGGAGGAGGGCGACGCCGACGCGCGCCGCATCAATATTCACCGCGGGGGCGGGGCCTGCACGCGGCGAGCCCCGCCCCCGCCCAACGCGGCGTGGGGAGGGGCCTGAGCGGGGGCGGGGCCGTGGCTAGGAGGCGGCCGGCCCCGCCCCCGCTTCGCGCTCGCAGCTAGGCTCCGCCCCCTACCTTCCCGCCTCCTGACCGTGCCGTGAGGGCGTGGCCACAGTAGCGCCACGCCTCCGGCTTGCTTTTCCAAGGCGGGGAAGTGTCCGCCGAGCCGGGCGGAACCATCTGCTTCTAGGCCGGGGAGGGCGGGCTCTACCATCCGAGTTCCTTACGCCGTGTCGCGCCCCCTTTGGCCTCACACCGCGGTCACTCTCCTAGTTGAGGGATGGGAATCAGGCCCCCAGGGTAGTGCTGCCTGGGGCGGCACAGGGCATACGCAAGTGCACCCCACCCTTTGGCGGCAGAAGCCTGAGGTCTGCGCGGGAACCTAGCCCAGCGCCGGTGGTCCCTCTTCGCACCTGATGACTGCAGGCCTGATGACCCTGGGGGCGTCTTCGCGCCCAGGTGACCATAGCGGACCCTGGCTCCAGGGAAAGTCGGCCGCCCGTTGGGAGGACCCGACAGCGTGGCCTCTAGTTAAAGCTGCGCTTGAGGAGATCATCCGTCGCAGTGTGCCACGGGTCCCACGGGCGGCTCCCACGAGGGAGGCACTCACTTGGCCTGGCCGGCTGTTGGCTGGTACGGGCCACCAGGAGCAGTCAGTGTGCGCTCTCCGTCTGCCAGTTGAAGAAGGAAGCTGCGCTGGCCCAAGGAGCAGCTGATGGTTGCCAGCAACCTGGGACAGACCAGTCCTGGGTCCCGGAGGACAGCCAGGAAGTCGTAGGCGAAGCACGTGTTCGGAAAGCTGGGGGAGACCTTGCCTCAAGGACCCAAGCTCAAAATCGAGTGAGCACTTCCAGGCAGCAGCAGCCACCGGAGGGCGACGCCAACGCAGCGCTCCGCGTGGTCAGCCGGTAGTGGAGTTTTGAACTTTAAATGTGAGACCATGGGGCAGGAGGAGTGGCACGGCCGTCAAAGCACTTGCCTAGCAAGCGCAATGCCTGGGTCTATACCCCAGCATCTCATAAAGCTGGGTGTGGTTGCCCACACGTGTAATCTCAGCACTCACTGGGTCCGAGGGAGAAGGATTGCAGAGTCCAAGGCCAGCCTGGGCTGCATAGTGAGCTCAGGACCAGTTTGGGCTACCGAATGAGACCCTGTCTCACAATAAATCGACCAGCCCCATGGCACAGGCCTGTCTGTTAATCCCAGCTCTCTGGGAAGCGGAGGTGGGAAGATGGTGGCAAGTTTGAGCCCAGCCTGGAAGATTTAGCCGTTTACACACTGTAGCTCAGTTAGAAGGCTCGGGGCTTTGATCCCCAATATCCCGCAGTACACACATGCACGCACACACACACTCAAGCACGCACAAAAACATACCTTGTTCTTTTAGAGATAAAATAGCTTTTCCCATGACTCCATAGCAGCAGACTAGGCAGATAAGGCAGTTCTTCCTGATCAGGCAACAGGCCTTTGGAAATACACTGCTCCCCTGCCCTAGACAGAATATGCAAATGCAAGCCTCAGGAAGGCCACAGTCATTATCCTAGTCTCCAGGAGGTTCAAGGCCTCTCTGGGGCTCTGACCTGAGGGGACAATCCCTCCTGAAACCAGGGAGACCTGGATAGTTTGGGGAAATAACTTTAGGATGGGGAAGATGGCCGCAGAGAGGTAACGAGGAGGCTGGTTTCCTTCCATTATGGAAGCTCAGAACAGAACACTGTCTCCCTGTGTCCTCACCCTCAAAAGACCCAAACACACCATGACCACCCATGGCAGAGGCTCCCCCTAAAAAGAAAAAAGTAAGTCAAGCCTGGCAACACAGGCCTCTCATCCCGGAGCAGCTGTGGACAGCCTCTTCCCTGAGTGTCTCTAGTTATGCTGCCGTGGCTGCGTCCATGTCCTGAATCCACTGAACACATTGACCTTTCACGGTCATTTTGACTTTGGGAAGAGTCAGACGTGGCTAGCGTGGAGGAGGACGCCCGCATGTCTTTATGAGCCTGCCTCCCTGTTGGATGGCATTCAGCAGCGGCGTTGGCCATATCTGGTTTGTTTGCTTGTTTGTTTTTGAGACAGGCTCTCTCTGCCTTCCAGGCTGGCCTTGAACTCACTGCTTAGCCTAGGCTGATTTTGAACTCACAGCAATCCTCCTGCCTCAGCCTCCCAAATGCTAGGATAATAGGTGTGTGCCACCATGCCCAGCCCGTGTGGCGCTGGGGAATCGATCTCATCCTTGTGTTTTCTAGGCCAAGGCTCGGACCGCTGAGCTATGGCCCTTCAGCCCCTCACCATATTTGGGGTTACACCCCAAACCCAGACGTGTCTGTCTGCTGGTATAGACATCAGAACTCAGGCTTGCCGGACTCTAGGCTTCAGGACTTAGATCAAAATCCTCTCCCCAGATTCTAGGTTTATGGCTGTTAACTGAGACTTATACAGTGTCCTGGTTCTGAAGGCTGAGGTGGAGACTAGGCCACCCCAGGGCCTCCAGGGTGCAGGTAGCCTCCCATGGGACTTTTCGGGTCCAAGTGTGCGTCCTTCTTGCTGTCTCCCTGGAGCACCCTGACTGATGCACCACTGGATAAAACACTCCTTATACACACCCTTCAGCACGTATCCCCCATGTTAGACCTCATTCCCCATGAGCGTGGACAGCGTACTGTTTCATTCACTGACACAGGTGAGTCCCTGGCATCGTGTCTGTCAAGAGAGTGTGTGTTGACCACATGGAAGAATGTTTTTAATGCATGGTGCATTATTTCATAGTTACCTACTGTCACATTCAAAATGATCTCAAACTTAGTGGCTTAAAACAACACACATTCATGGGGCTGGTGGCATAGCTCAGCAGCTAGGGGGCTCGCCTAGCATGTGCAAGGTATTGGGTTTGATAACCCAGCACCACATGTAATATCATGATGCATGCCTATAATCCCAGCACTCGAGAGGCTGAGGCAGGAGGATGGCTGTGAGGTCAAGGCTAGCCTGGGCTACACAGTCAGCTCAGGACCAGCCTGAACTAAAGAGTAAGACTGTCTCAAAGTCACTCATCTGTATGTCCGTCCATGTTTGTGGGTCAGGAGACAGGACAGCCCAGAGAGTCCTTGGCTTGGTGCTCACAGACTGCAGGTGGCCAGTCCACAGGGCTGCCGCTCGGCTGCAGGTCTGCTGTGTCCAGGCTTGCATGGCTCCTGGCAGATGGTTTGAGGGCTTCAGCTCCTTGCTGGGCACTGGCAGAGGTTCCCGTGTGCCCTGCCACACACGGCAGCTGGTCTCGGCAAACCAAGAGTAGAAGACAGTCTACGAGAAAGACGAAAGCTACGATCTTTTGTAATCCTAGAGTGGCAGTACCCATTTCCAGTGTTCTAAGAGTTTGTTAATTTTTTTAATATAGGGTGACTTTGGGGACACTCTGAACATTTAATTTAGGGCTTATATGTCTTTTCTCATAGCATTAGTTTCATTCCAAATATCACGACAAATTCTGAGCAAAGAAAAATTTATATTTCATGTATTTTATATGTGTAGAATACTTTAGTACACTATATTGGTAAGACAGAAGCAAGTTGCAGGGCTTGACCACACTCAAGGGGATGGGTGGACCCCTGGGACACCTTGGGGCCTTCCCCACAGGTGGCATTCCTTTTTGTTCATAAGAGACAGGAATAGAACAGTCACCAGAGCCCAGGATGTGCCGGCTGGCTCTGCCACTCACCATGTGGCCTCAGTGTGGCCTCCTGGAATCCAGCTTGGTTTTTTGTTTTGTTTATTTGTACTGGGGACCAAGCCCGAGGCCTTCACACTGAGCTACATCCCCAACACATGCACACACACACACACACACATGCGCGCGTGCACACGTACACACATGCACACCCACACCTTTTTAAATTTCTGATTTTGAGACAGGTTCTCACTAAGTCACTAACTTGCCCAGGCTGGACACAAACTTAAGATCTTCCTACCGCAGCCTCCCAGAGTACTGGGGTCTCAGGCCTGCACCACCCAGCTTGGTGTCCCTCTGTGTTCAAGTGAGACAATGATTCATCTGTCATAGGCTTAGCCACGCAAGGGAGGAAAGAGGTTTCCTGCAGAGATGCCCCCTCTGCACCCGTGAGAGGTGAAGTCCCTGTGGTCTCCATCCCTAAGCCTTGGGGTCCTCCAGGAGGCAATTCCAATGACACCAGCCGCAGTGAGACGGGGGTAGGGTGTGCCACCCCCGCCACGACACAAGACACAGCAGGAGAACAGCTGAACTTGAGACGTTCCAATAGTGGAATGGAATTTTGACCAAAGAAGGAACATGTCACGAGTCTTGTATGGCTATGCAATGAACGTGTGGCTGATACAGCGATCAGGCCATTGGCTGGAAAGTGAACCAGTGATGAACGTGTGGCTGATACAGCGATCAGGCCATTGGCTGGAAAGTGAACCAGTGATTGTCACAGCCTGTTGAGAGAAGGTGGAGCCCAGACACAGTTACGGGTGAGTGACGCTGGAAAGGGCTCGAGAATTGCCTGAGATGGGCTTCCGGTGGGACGGACTTGGGGGGAGGGGGTTGGGACTGTCCCCCAGGTAGGTGGCATGTTAGCTGGCCCATAGAGGAGGCACATTCCGCAGCTACCACCTTGGGCATTTCAGGTTGTGGAACAGTCAAAGGCAGTGAGTGAGCAGCCAAGCTCCTAGAGCCCTCAGAGGGGTGGTGAGGAAGGCGCGCTGCCCGCCGGGGATTCTCACTGGTGGTTTTTATTTGCAGTACTGGGGATGCAGCCAGAGCCTTGGCACACAGCTGCATCCCCAGCCCTTACTGAGACGGGGTCTCGCTAAGTTGCCAGGCTGGGCTTGGATCTGTGATCCTTCCGCCTCGGCCTCCCAGAGTGCTAGGGTCCCAGGCCTGTGCTGTCAAGCTCAACTCCTGGTATTTTCTGTCTGCCTCTCTCTCTCTCTTCCTCTTTATGCTAAGTCTTCTCATACCAGGTACTGATTTTCTACAGCTGCTGTATCAGAGTACCACAAACCAAGCAGCAGTGGCCCCGCTCCCAGCTCAGGGAGCCGACCTCCAGGAGTGGCCAGGGCTGGCTTGCTCTGGTGGCTCTCAAGGAAGTCTGTCCAGGCCTCTGCCAGCAACTGGTGGTGCTGGTGATCTTGTGTTCCTTGGCTTGCAGTAACATCACCTTGATCTTAGCCTTCATTTCACACAGTATTTTTCCCCCCGGGCTGCAATCCTGGGTCTCAGTTTCCCCTTTGGTCGGGACACCAGTCCTGACACATGAGAGCCCACCTCACTGACCTCCTTCAGCTAGGCAAGGGCCCAGTCTCCACATATGCTCACATGTGGAGGTCCTGGTGGTTAGGGCAGCATCTGAGGGAGGACATAATTTATGGTATTATAATTTATAATAAGAAATGGACATTTTGATTGTCATCCTGGGTTCCTGTGTGGTGCTCCTTAAAATGCTGGTGACTTTCTGAGCAGTGAGGAGCAAGTCCTGTGCCTGTATTCAACCCTGGTCAGTAGACTGATAGAGTTCCTGCTCACCCTGGACGGATTTCCTGGGCGACAGGAGCCTCCTTTGCCCTAAAGACTCCTGTGGCTTCCTGGGTGGGGGGCTGGTCATGAAAGATGGCCATGACAGTGACTGCCCCTCTGAGTACCACCCCACATCCTAGGTGATGAGTTTCCACGGAAGTCCCCGAATACAGGGCACTTTCAGGTTGCTGATGGTGTGGGCCAGGCCCCTCAGGGCTACAGAGGCTCCACACCCCTCCCCAACCTGGCCCTGTGCATCTCTTGCCCCAGCTCGTCCCTAGCACGTCCCTTATGACATTTGGGTGAGGGTAAGGAAAGTGTTTCCTGGAGTTCTGCAAGCTGTAGCAGCAAGCTGCTAAACCTGGGATCATGGGGACCTGTAGCTCCTGGTGAGTTGGCCCAAAGCACAGGTTCCAATGGGACTGGTGTCTTCTCTTGTGGGACTGAGCCCTTGCCCTGTGGGATCTGCAGTCAGAACTGAGTGAACGCCCAGCAGAGGACGGGTGTGAGGGGAACATCCCCATGGCCATGGTGCGGCGCAGGCTGTGCCCCCAGTGTGTGTGGAGTAGAAGAAAAACCCAACTGTTGCTTTGCTTGCATCCATGTTGCAGTCGCAGGCAGGGGCGGCGCAGGGGGTCTCAGGCTCCAGGAGCCCCGCGCCCTGCCGCGTGCGGGTTCTCGCAGCATCCTTCCTTGCTGGTAGCTCGGCACAACTCACCAGCGGATCACCGCATCCACGCTCAGCTGCACCCGCACACACCAAGGCTGTAGCGATGGCTCCCACCCGTGCCCCACAGGGGCGGTTTTCTCAGGGCATCTCCTGCAGAGTGACCTGCTCCGTAGCACGAGGCTCCCAGAGAGGTGCTGGGGTGGCCGCTAGTCTCAGGGTTCAATCCTTAATGAGATCCCTTTCCCTAAAATTGTATTTATTTATTTTGCAGTACAGGAGATTGAACCCAGGTCTTTCGCACTGAGCCGCACCCCCAGTCCATTTTTTATGTTCTGAGACAGGATCTTAGTAAGTTGCCCAAGTCTGGGCTGGAGCTTCTTGCCTCAGCCTCCTACGTGGGTGAGATTATGGGCATATGCCATCACACCTGGCTTCACATGCCACAGGGGGCTGGCGTCTGTTGTTCCTGGCTTTACCCTGGCAGCACGAGGCTGTCACGTGGGGCGGGGGACAACCAAGCCCTGGAATGGCTTCCCTGTAGGTCTCCTGATCTGGGGCCCCAGCTCCCAGGTCCCATGTGCCATGGCTGCCCCGGGGCCCGGGGCCCGGGGCCCGGGGCTGGCCTGCGCTCCGTGCTGCTGGCGGGCACTTGGGGCTCAGTAGGAGTGCCCCTGCTATGACTACCTTTTCCTTTTAAATCGGGCCAGTTTCTAAATTACATTGACAGCCACGGGACATTGTCTGGAATGCCATTTTTGTAAAATCCCTTTCTCACCAAAATGACAGATCACGGACAAGCCTTGGCAGGCCGAGCTGACCTTGCTCCATCCCGGGGCCAGCGCTCAGGGCTCCAGCTTCCCGGAGCTACGCCACTTTCTGCATCCGTGCTGAGGCTCCGAGGCAGGGCGTTGCTTCCGCACTCAGCGCAGGGGCTCTCTCTCGTGTTTGACTCTAGAGGTACAGAAGGCTTGGCCTTGCAGGGGCTGAGTGCCTAGCTCAACAGTTGGAGCACTTGTTCAGCATGTGCAAGGCCCCGAGTTCCATTCCACAGTACCACATAAAAAAAAATAATAAATTACCCTGGGATGGTGGTGCACACCTGTTGTCCCAGAACTTGGAAAGCGGAGGCAGGAGGATTGCTTCGAGCTCGTTTGAGGCCAGCCTGGGCTACATAGTGAGTTCAGAACCAACCTGAACGACAGAGTGAAACCTTGTCTCAAAAAAAAAAAAAAAAAATTAGGCCTTGAAACACAAGAGGATTTCAGTGTCCTCTCGGGTTGTATGGCACAGTCCCCTGGGCACGGGTCGGTGCTCACAGACAGCAGCTGGCAGGCGCTGACACCGCACCACTGAATTCCGCGTTCCCTGAGACTAAGAGCTCATGCTGGCACGTCTTCCCGGTCTGTTCCCCACCTGTGGCCCTGTCACGGCCATGTGGAGACAGGTGCCCCACAGGTTGGCCCATTTTCCTAAATGCAGCAAGAAAAATCACCGTTCCTGGTGTCACCAGCCTGTCAGGCTGCAGAAGCGCCTTCTTCCAAGACAGAATTTTTCCACGTGTGCACGGACACAGACACTGCGTAACCCACAGCCTGAGCTTGTCAGCAGAGGGGGAGGCGTGGCCGGACACCACAGCTGCCTGCGAGGTTGCTGCAGTGCCTCTGGACCAAGGAAGGGCACTGAGGTGATGCCAGCTGGACCCCAGCAAGCCCAGTCAGCGAGAACTGTGGCTGCCACCAGCGCGCCCGGCTGGCACGGGTCCTGGCCGGGCTGGGCAGGGATGGTATTTGCTGAGCTTTGCAGAGGCAGCCGTTCTGTGTGTCAGTGCCGTGGGCTGTGGTGCCCCAGCGAGTGGCCGAAGAGCAGACAGGATGTGAGTGTGATATGTGATTTTGGGTGCAGCTCAATTTATTTATTTATTTGCCATCACGTTGAGCTATGTCCCCAGCCTACATTTTTGGTTTTGATTTTGAGACAGGGACCCACGAAGTCATGAAGTTGCCCAAGCTGGGCTCAAACCTGCAGTCCTCCTGCCTCAGCCTCCCAGAGTGCTGAGATGACAGGCCTGCGACCCTTCATCCTGGGAGGCTCATATTGAATAAGCAGATTTGAGTCAAGCAGGTGGCTCTTTACACAGAACTGGCCTCAGCTCTTCAGGTGGAGGCCTTAAGAGAAAATGCCGAAGGCCCAGGAAAATAGGACTTCTGGTTTTTATTTCTTGGTCCTGAGGATTGAACCCAGGGCCTGTCCGCAGGGCTACAACCCCAGCCCTTTTTTATTTTGAGACATGGTCTCGCTACATTGTCCAGGCTGTCTTAAAACTTGCAATCCTCCTGCCTCGGCCTTCTGAGTCGCTGGGATGACAGGCATGTGCCACAGCACCCACCCAAGAAGGAAGGAACCAGACTGTGGAGGTCTTTGGTCTCCAGTGGCAGCGTCAATTCCCACTAGAATTTCCAGCTGCAGCCTGCCCTGTGCTTGTTAGAAAAAGATGTCCCGGATTGTGAGGCTGAGACAGGCATGTCCCTGGGTTCTTTGCCCTTGATTTTTTAAGAGGAACTATCTTGGGCCACATGTAAAATATATAATGTAGCTGTTGGCATCAGTCTGAATCCCAACACTTTGGGAGGCTGAGGCAGGAGGATCACAAGTTTGAGCCCAATCTGGGCAGTTCAGCAACTTAGCAAGACCCTGTCTTATAATCAAAACTAAAATTTATAACTAAACTAAATTAAATATATGTGTGTGTGTGTGTGTGTATATATTACATATACAGAGAGACTTCCTTTAACATTTAAAAATTTAAGATTTTTTTCATTGTAACATTAAAAAAAAAGCAAGAGAGAAAGAAAGAAAGAGCAAAAGAGACAGCCAACAGGCCTAGGCTTAGACCTGGAGGAATAGCACAGTGGTTAAAGGACTTACCTAGCAAGCAAGGCCAAATGTTCAACTCCCCAGCACCACATAAGCCGGGCGTGGTGGCACATGCCTGTCATCCCAGCACTCAGGAGGCTGAGGCAGGAGGATAGCTGAGAGTCCAAGGCCAGGCTGGGCTCCATAGTGAGTTCAGGACCAGCCTGGACCACAGAGCGAGATCCTGTCTCAAACAGACAACAAAAACCTAGCAGGCTGTAGGGTGGACAAGTCTGTCAGCTGAACCCTTTGAACAAAAGGAAATCAGGGTGTCTCAGAAGCTGCCTTCAGAGCAAACTCCCTGGCCTTCCCGCTCTCCGCACACCCCATCCCCCGCCAAAACCTCCACATGGGCAGGGCTGGCTGTGGAAACAATACCCGCAGGGAGCTCCAAAAATGAACCCCACCTACTGGGCAGCGGTTCCGGTCTGTGCTGAGCGGGCTTCCCCTCTTCCCGCCTGGCCTCCAAGTCTGGGTCCCCTGTTGTCTCACATCTCCTCGTCCCAGCTCTCAGCTGTCCCCTGGCTCCTTGTCTGCAGCAGCTCATGGTGTGGTGCAGTAGTCCGAGGGCTACAGAACACTAACTTGATGTCATATTTCTGCTTTCCCCAAGGAGCAAAGGGTGTCCAGGGCCGCACTTAACGTCACAGAGTTCCCATGTGTCAGGCAGGACCGAGTGGCGATCTGCAACCTTCCGTTTGGAGAATTTTCACACGCATGAAGGCAAGGTAGAGCCAAGAGTTTAATGAACCCCCAGGCCCAGCATTCAGCTATGAAATTAAGGGCTGGAGCTCCATCGCACAGCAGGTGCTTAGTATGTGTGGGCCTGGGTTCAACCCCCAACACCCAAAAAATCACGTGTCAGTCTCATTCCACCAACCGTTTTGTCTCCTTTAGGTGCCCGTGGGTTTGCAGTGCTGGGGATGGAGCCCAGGGCTTTGCATGTTCTGGGCAGCTTTCTGCCACTGCACCCAGCCCCTGCCCTGTAAGTTCCACAGCAAACCCCAGGCAGCGTGTGGTTTCATTGAGGCAGGGGGAAAGTACTATCAATTCAATTTTACGGGAAAATAAAAGCATTGAGGGCTGGAAGAATTGGCACAGGGGTTAAAGCGCTTCCCTTGTAAGCACAAGGCCCTGAGTTCAATTCTCCAGCACCACATAAAGCTCAGCATGGTACTGCACGCCTCTAATCCCAGCACTCGGGAGGCTGAGGCAGGAGGATTACCATGAATTCAGCCAGCCTGGGCTACAGAGTGAGACCCTGCCTCAAAAAATAAAATAAATGAATAAAATCATTGAAAAATTAATAATCTCATCTAAAATTATACATAAATCCCATAGAAAATTTAGATGCTAGCAGTGGCTTCCCTGCATCTAACAGTGGTCCTCCAGAAAGCTACAGAAACTGCACCGGGGTTGGCATGCCACTTAGGTGGGGCATGCCCCTGGCACACCCAGGGCCCTGGGTTCCATCCCTACCCCCAGGAGGAAAGAAAGCAGAAGGAAGGAAGGATGGGAGAACACTGCCCCACAGAGTATTCTATCTAGTTACCTGTATAAACTTAGTTACTTACACTAATCAGTTTTAACTGTTGCTTTAACAAAATACCTGAAGGAATCAACTTAAAGGAGCAAAGGTTTACCTTGTCTCCTGCTTCCGGAAGTTGTGTGAACTGGCTGTTTTGGACCCACAGCGAGGCAGAACTTCACGGTCGGGGAAAGCTGCTTACCTCATGGTGGCCAAGAACCAGAGAGACTGGAAGGGGCTAGGGAAGGGACGGAACCCTCCCTGCAGGCACACCCATGACCTGCTTCCCCCCACCAGGCCTCCCTTCCTGACGGTTCAGTCCTCTCCCCGGTCCCGTTAAGATGAGAACCCACCAGTGGATTGATCCAATGTTGACATCAGAGCCCTCGCGATCTAACCACTTCCCAAAGGTCCCACCTCCAACATGGCTGCCTGGGGACCGAGCGCAAGCCTCGGGGACATTCTTTAACAGCTGTATATATAACACTGTCACCTACTATGAAGTTCCATTGTGGCGGTGACATCCAAACAGATTAATTATACACACTTGTCTAGTCACTTAAAAGAATTATTTAAACAGCATTTAAATAAATTAATTTACTTCCTAAAAATCAAAATCACAGTTGTGTTTTTGTCCCCAAACACTGTTGCCCCAGGACGGACCTGAGGTACACCCTCTACCCATTTTTTAGTTTTGGTTTTGAGACAGGGTCTTGCTAAGTAGTCCACCCTGGGCTTGAACATGTAGTTCTCTTGCTCCAGCCTCCCAGAAGCTTGGGATGCCAGGTCTGCACTAGTGAGTACAGCCCAGCGTGTCACTGGAGGGCGGGGACTTTGAGGCCTTGCCATTAGGTTGGCTTCCTGGAGATCACCCAGTGGCCCCATGAAAACGGCAGCTGGCCAGCTATGGGTACCACGTTCCACGGTCACCCGGTCACTCACAGTCCTGCTATCGCCCTGGGAGCCAAGCCGGTGCCCTGGCCTGAGTTGTGCTCCCCTGGGCCGTGCATACAGCCCTCCTCGGAGCCCGGCCTCCTCGGAGCCCGGCCCTCATTCTGGCCGAGCGCTGAGCAGTCACCTGCAGGCTCCCCCTGTGCTGCCCCTGCATCGACACATGTCTGAGTGGCTGGGTTAGACTTTAGGATTGAATGACAGGCCCACTGCCGGAAGCTTTTCTCTGGATGTGTTCGGGCTCAGGAGGTGTGGCCTCCGGATGCCCTCGGGACACAGGTGGCTGTCACCCTTCCTGTCTCCCCTTCCACTGTGGGAGACTGTCCACAAAGTTCCCTGCCCACCTGCGGCACATGTCAAACCCGGAGAAGACAGGCTGAAGTCTGTCTGCCCCTTGGGCAGACTCTCGTCACACACTGCGGTTCACTTTCTCAGTCCCATAGAGAAACATGCACAGTTGCCTGTTCCCAGGAAAGGCCAGTGGCCACAGCCCCGCCGTCCGCTCCCGGATTATACTCTCTCTCTTGACCTAAATCGCACACTGAGCACTTTAATCCCTAACCACACGGGGGTCCGCGGCCCTGCAGTCTCCTGCACCCTCCCCGGGGCAGTAAAGGTCACAACACCGGCCCCACACAAGGAGCACGTGCACCCCTCAGCCACGCTGGCAGACGGCAGAGCCGCCACCGCCTGAGGTGCCCCCCCGTTGCTCTCGTTCGCCCTTTCTCCATTAGTCCTTCCTGGCAGCGAAACTTCAGAGACACACGGGAGGGGCTTTTCTTCATCCCTACAGAAGCAAATAAACAGAACCGGGAAAACGTCATCCATGGTGTGGAGCACAGCAGCCAGAGGTCTCCAAGGTCTGAAAACCACAGGGCCTGGAGGTGGCAGCAAGCGCTGGCGAGGGGCGCGGTGGCCCGATTCCAGCCCCCCCCAGCCGCGCTGCAGCATCTCAGACCCGTCTAAAACAGCCACCAGGGCAAGCAGGGAGGGAGACCGCGCTCGCTCCGCAGGGTGTGGCCCAGGCCCACCCAGACAGGGCGGTCAGCGGCAGTGGGACCTGCATGCAGCCATCTGAGACCCCGCCCTTCTGAGTGCTGCCCCTTCTCATCCCACACATCTCAGCCGAGTGACAAGGCCAGATCCAAGCCGACCAGCGTCACAGCCCTGCCTCACGGGTGGCCACTCGGATTAGCGCTGTCACGGGCTGATCGTGACAACACACGCCTGTGTTCCCAGCTACCTGAGAGGCTAAGGCAGCAGGCAGGGAGCTGCAAGTCCAGGACCCTAGCACTCAGAAGGCTGAGGCGGGAGGATCACTGTGAGTTCTGGCCAGCCTAGGGCTCCCGTGGGTGGGTTTTACACTCAGTCTCATTTCAGCAGTGCCACCCTGCTGACCAGGGCGCCCATGGGAGGTCACAAACGCTGGCAGTGGAACCTTAGATGCACACCTTTTCTTTCTTTCTCTTTTTTCTTTTCTTTCTTTCTTTGAGACAAAGTCTCACTGTGCAGCCCAGGCTGGTCCTGAACTCACTCTGGAGCCCAGGCTGGCCTTGGACTCACGGCAATCCTCCTGCCTCAGCCTCCCAAGTGCTAGGATGACAGGTGTGAGCCACCAGCCTGTATAATTTTTATGTGGTGCTGGGGAATCGAACCCAGGTCCTTGCAGATGCTGAGCAAGTGCTCTAACCAATGAGCTCCACCCCAGCCCCAGATGCACACTTTCTGCGGTAGTGGCGCAGAGGCATGAGGACACCGGCCTGGAGAACAAGGCTTTCCAAAGAGCAGCCTGTGCTCCGGCTTTTGTCCCTGAGCCAGTCCAGTCTGCCCTGGGAAACAGAAAGCATAGAGAGAAAACCATTGGCAAATAGAAACCTGCCGGAGCGAGTCCACGATAAGAACTTGGGGGGCTGCACTTGTGCCACCTGCCCCTGGCTAGGCCCAGGCTCCTTTCCTCCAGAGCCTCCGCCCTGTGGCCCTGGCTGGCCTGTCACCCTCCCCCTTGCTGACGATGGCGGCCTCCCTCACTGGGGCATCACAAGGATGGGAGCTGCCGCCAGAATTCTCTGGCACAGCCTCCCCCGAGTCACAGCCGCGCCATTAGCCAGGCAGGAGCAGCTGCAAGGGCCACACATCTGTGAGTCATTTGCAAATTTTGTAACGAATTACCACTGTCGGTCACACAGACTCGCGCGTTGTGCATGAGCCGAGCGCCTCCGTAATGACGTCGCCAGTCACCCACCGTGTCCATGTGGGGCTTTTCCTCATGGCTGACTCCAACAATAAATCTGAGCATTGAAAACTCTAAACACCTAGGGACACGACATACAATCTCTCCCTGCCTCGTCAGGTCCTGAGCAATAAAGATAAACAGTATTTCAACGGCAAGGGGACAAAGGCGGAAGCTCTCAGAATGCTTGCACTGGGGAAAGGGATTATCCATTTTAGATGAAATAAGCAAAGATTTTTACAAGCACAGAGGCCATCACCCAACACTGATATAACTAGCCACTAGTGACGTTGCAGGCCCTGGTGCAGGTGACCAAGCCTCGCCATGGCGGGCTTGGCACTTGGTTTTTTTTTTTTTTTGAGACAAGAGTCTCCCCTGTGTAGTCCCGCTGGTCCTGAAATCACTATGCAGCCCAGGATGGCCTCAAACACATGACAATCTTCTCAGCCTCCCAGTGCTAGGATCATAGGCGTGCGCCACAACACACACCTTATGTGGTGCTGGGGAATTGAACTGAGAGCTTTTGAGAGGCCACTGGCCCAGAGTAAAAGGATGAAGGGTGGACACAAAAAAGCACAGCCTGAAGTGTCCCACAGGCCAACAGGGTTTGGCGGCCGGGTGACAATCCCTGACCTGCACTCTGTCCCCTCCCCCTCCAGCCTCCTCCCCCGGGGTGGGACTGCAGACCTCAGAGCCCAGGCCAGTCTGCAGGGGTGCTTCTCCTCTCTCCTGCCTTCCTTCTGATGGAATCATACTTTAAAAACCCTCCCCTAGGGCTGGAGGAATGGCTCAGTGGTTAAAGCGCTTGAGCTAAACACTAAGCCAAGTGCTACGTACCCTGGTTCGATTCCCCAGCAACACATAAGCTGGGCGTGGTGGTGCATGCCTATTTGTAATCCCAGCACTTGGGAGGCTGAGACAGGATTGCTGTGAGTCCAAGGCCAGCCTGGGCTCTGAAGTGAATTCAGGACCAGCCTGGACCACAGAGCAAGACCCTGTCCCCACCCCCCCAAAAAAAAAAAATCCCTCCCCTGAATGGAAACCAGTACAGCCACTATGGAAATTAGTATCGGGGCTCCTCAGAAAACTGAAAACAGAAAAAAATTCCTTTGACACAGCTATCTCCACACATTTATGACCAATTGGTATTTCTACTTTTTTTGTACGTGTGTGCTGTAGGTAAAAGCCAGGGTCCCGTACATTCCAGGCAGACATCTAAGAGTCAAACTCTTCTCCCCAAACGAACTAGTACATATTACAAACACACACGACAAAATAGATAACATAAATGAGGAAAGTCGAACTCACTGACGCATCGGAAGTGGGACTGAGGGGTATGACCAAAGCACAGGAAATAGCAGGAAGGTTCCGAGAGATCTACTGGGTGACGTAGCAACCAGGGTTCATAACAATGTGCCACAGTTTTGGAAATTTCTAGGAGAGGAGGTACTTTTAATTGTCATCCACATGAGAAAATGAACATACGAGCTCACCCGGCTGCGAGTGGGCTGGATCCTGCCGTTGCCCAGCGTGCACATGTATGCATGACCTGTGTCATGAGTTCTGCGCCCAGGATCCAACCAACCAAGTATGGAAAATATTTGAAAGTAGCCAGTGGTAGAGCACTCGCCTGGTGTGCTGAGGCCCTGGGGTCAATTCCCAGAACTGAAAAATACATACCAGCATCCGTACATATATTCACACATGAAGCTTACCAATCAGGTAATGTTAAAGAATTTAATTTTTTTATTTTGACAGGGAGTTGCTCCATAGTCCAGACTGGTTTTAAACTCAGTACGTAGCCCGGGCTGGCCTTGACCTCACAGCAATCCTCCTGCTTTTGCCTCCTGAGTGCTGGGATTACAGGCGTGTGCCACCACACCCAGCTTTAAAGCATTTGTCTTGCTTACTCTCTCATTCTCTTTCTCTCAGGACAGAATATTTGACATCCGCAACTTAAGGGAGGAAAGATTTATTTAGCTCACAGAAGGCCCATTCGTGGGCAGCTGGAAACGGTAGAAGCACATGGTAGAGGCCTCGCTGGAGGAAAGCAGCTCAGGGCACGGCACGCGGGAAGCCCAGTCGGGGACGAAGGGCAGAGCTAACATAAACCCCTCCAGGCCCTGTTCCGGTGACCTGCCCCTTCCAGGCTGAGCCCCTGTGTTCTACCTAGGCTTCTGGACAGGCTTCACTGCTTTACAGCACACAATTCCAAATACAGGAGGTTTCTTAGGGACATTCCAGACCCAAACCCTAACAGCGCTAGATATTAAAGTGTTAACATTAATCACGAAAAAGACATTTAAGTAAAAATGAAAGAAATGTTAAACTTCGGAGAAATCCTATTTTTCAAGAGATACTGGTTTCTAGAACTCAAAAAACAATTGTTGGCGAGGCTGTGGGGACAAAGGAGCCCTCACACACTGCTGGTGGGACTGTAAACTGGCAGAACCACTATGGGAAGCAGTATGGAGAGTCCTCAAAAAAATTGGAATATTCCTTTTGACCCTGCTACACCTCTTCTGAGTATCTTACAAGAGTTCAAGTCATCATGTAAGAGTGCTACATGCACACCCATGTTTATAGCAGCACAATTTATAACAGCCAAAGCTTGGAAGAATTCAGTATGTCTGAATACAGAGGACGGGATAAAGATGTGGTATGTATACACAATGGACTACGACTTTGCCATAAAGAAGGGCAAATTTGAGTCATCTGTGGGGGAAAATGGACGCACCTTGAGACCATGACGCTCAGCGCAATGAGTCAGACCCAGAAAGTTAAACATCACAGGGTTTGTCTAACATGATGAAACCAAACCGTAAAAATTGCGAGAGGTGGAAGAAGGTGAGGAGATGGGCTTTGTGGAGAGAGAGAGGGGAAAAGGGAGGGGGTGAGAGGTAAGAAGGGGAGAGGAATGCGATGTGTAAATAAAAAATCAAAGGGGCTGGAGGAATACCTCAGCAGTTAACACACTTGCCTAGCAAGCTCAAGGCTCTGGGTTCGATTTCCCAGCACCACATAAACCGGGTATCGTGGTGCACATCTGTAATTCCAGCACTCGTAGTCTGAAGCAGGGGGATTTCTCTGTGTTCCCTGCCAGCCTGCACTGCATAGTAAGTCCAGGACCAGCCTGGATTGCAGAGAGAGACCTTGCCTCAGAGAGAGGGAGGGAGAGAGAGAGAGGGAGAGAGAGAGAAGAAAAAACCTGATTTTTATAAACGCTTCTCAGATTAAGAAATGGCCAGGCCCCATGGCACAAGCCTGTAATCACAGCATTCTGGGAGGCTAAGGCAGGAGGGTTGTAAATATGAGCCTAGCCTGGGCAAATTAACAATTTAGTGAGACTCTGCCTTAAAACCAAAACTAAAAAAAAAGGTCTGGAGATATTGTGAAGGCCCTGGGCTCGATCCTCAGTATTACATAGAGAGAGAGAGTGAGAGAAACTTGCGGAACTCTGGTTTCCTTGGCCTGGGCGCTCCCCTTGGCCTTGTGGGCTCCAGCAACTCTCTCCTGACCAGCAGGGCTTCACGAGTGGTTCTCATCCTAGAAGTCTTCCAACTCTCACACAGAACAAAGCTGGGGGCCTCCGAGGGACAACCTGCAGCCCCAGTGATCACCACGTCGTCCATTTCTGCTAGGCCTCCACCTCCACTCCCATTTTCTTTTCAGCTGTGAATTTCAAATAATAGTTCGTTTTATAAAGCACGCTAACGGTGGTACACACCCGCAATCCCAGTTACCTGAAAGGCTGAGGAAGGATTGTAGGTTCAAGCCCAGCCTACACAATTTAGCGAAGATCTGTCTCAAATGAAAACTATAAAGTCCAGGGTGTAGCTCAGCGTGAAGGCCACGGGTTCAATCCCTGCTACCAGAGCAAAACCAAACAAAGCCTGAAGCTAAGCTCCTCCCCTAGCGGCCAGGCCTTTGCACGCGCTGAGGCCTCAAGGCCAGTCCTCAGGGCTCCGGACGCTGACCCCGCCGGGCTCCCAGGGACTGGTGGCTGGCCGCTCAGGTTGGCTTAGGCAGTCGGTCTTCATCTCCCCCTCTACCCTCCTACCCTGGTGCCTCTTTTCCTCTCCACTGTGGAACCCACAGTCGCAGGGCTACGGGCAGGAGGAAGCTCATTTCTTTCTTTCTTTTCTTTTCTTTTTTTGAAACGGGGTCTTTCTCTGTGGCCCAGTTTGGTCCTGAACTCACTATGGAGTCCAGGCTGGCCTTGGACTCAGGACAATTCTCCTGCCTCAGCTTCCCAAGTGCTGGGATTACAGATATATGCCACTACACCCAGCTTTATGTGGTGCTGGGGAATTGGGCTCAGGGCCTTGAGCTTGCAAGGCAAGTGCTTTAACTCCTGTGCCATTCCTCCAGCCCCCAAAGCTCATATTTACAAGCCTGTGGCGGTGGCAAGCTCAGCTATTTTTAATTTTTAAAGCTGTAGTGTTTCTGAGCCCTTCCGGAATAAGGATGAGGGGCAGACAGGGAAGGAGGCCGGGACAGAAGGCTGAGAAACCGCAGCGCACCTGCAGCCTGGCCAGCCCTGACTACGTGGTCTCTGGCAGTCGGTCTCTTTCTTCTCTCCTTTTTTTCTTTCTTTGAGACAGGGTCTGGCTCTGTGGCCCAGGCTGGTCCTGAGCTCACTATGCAGCCCAGGCTGGCCTCCAACTCATAGCAGTCCTCCTGCCTCAGCCTCCAGAGTGCTGGGATTACACACCCAGTTTACATGGTGCTGGGGAGTCAAACTCAGGCCCTTCAACCTGCTAGGTAAGCGCTCTAACTGCTGTGCTATTCCTCCAGCCCTGCAGGCCCTCTAATACACTCTGGCTTCACAGACAAGCTTTGCACTGTCCTCCTTCACACGTTCATAGGCTTTATGAGCAGAGATTGCAACAGAGGCTATGTCAGACCTCAGTGCTCAACACTACTCAGCCAGCCTGTTGCGGCTGGGATCTGGAATGTTCCCCAAAAGCCTCACGTCTGGAAGATTAATCGTGCGGGTTAATTCACTGATTTCCCGTACTTCTAAGAGGCAGGGCCTGGTCAGAAGGGGTGGATCACGAGGCGGGAAGGGTACCCACTAGCTCCACCATTCTGTACTCTGCTTCCTGTACTGCGATGGCATGAACAGCTTTTCTTTAGCCAGGCCTCTCCCAGGCCTTCCTGCCACTGCCAGATGACCATAAAGGTACTGAGACCTCCTGACACTAACCCAAAAATACAGTGTGGGCTTGGCCATACCTCAGTGATCACAGGGCTTACCCAGGAAACACAGGCTCTGGGTTCGATCCCCCAGTACCACAAAATAGCTGGGCATGGTAGTTCACACCTGTAACCTCAACACTCGAGGCTGAGGCAGGAACACCGAGGTGAGGGCTGGAGGCCAGCCCGGGCTACAGTTAGTTCAGGACTGGCCCAGACTAGAGGCCTCCCACCCCCCTGCCAAAAAAAGGTGAACTTTTCCTTTGCTCCTTTAAGTGGTGGAGGTGGGTATTGGGTATTGGATCCCAGCAACAATAAGGCAATGTGGTGCGACACTGGGAAGTGGGGGGTGCAGGAGGGCCCAAAATGGGAGGGGCTGTAATGTGATGTGATATGTATGTGCACACAATACTCAAGCTCACTGTAAACGTCATGTATCGTGTATATATACAGATAGATAGATAGACAGATAGATAGATATAGATATGCATGAAAACTAGAGTCCAGGGTGTAGCTCAGGGTGAAGGCCATGGGTTCAATTCCAGCTACCACAACAAAACTAAACAAAGCCTGAAGCTAAGCTCTCCCCCTAGTGGCCAATATATATATATATAATATATTATTAATACACACATATTAATAAAAATGGTGGAAAAAGCAATAAAGACAGACAAGGCCCTTTGCAAACCTCACCACTTGCTCTCAGGGGATGAATGAGTCTTGAGAGGCTCCTTCCCGGCACTCCCTGCACGCGGGGAGCACATGCCACACGCCTCTGCATGCTGCCCATGGGTCAGGCTCGGGCCCGCCAGGCGCTCTCATCTGGCAAGCTCTTGCCTGGATTTAGCGGGGAGTCAGGAGACCAGCAGAGAATGTGAACTACTAAACACAAGTCACTCCTTAGACCAGAACTTATCTAAAAAAAAAGAAAAGAGAGATAACCCAGCAATAAGAAAGTAGATTAAGTTGGCCTGGTGGTACAGGCCTGTCACCCCAGCATTCTAGGAGGCTGAGGCAGGACAATGGTAAGTTCAAACCCAGCGTAGACAATTAGCAATTTGGTCGGACTTTTGGAAAAAAAAAAAAAAAAAAAGGCTAGGCCTGCAGCGCAGTGTGAAGGCTGCAGGCTCAGGCCCCAGCTCCACACAGAAAGGACAGCAACACTAATACTCACATGGATTCAACGGGTCAGTTCCAGGAAACCCATCTTGAGGAAGTAACACAAGACAGGAGAACTAACGGACGTTTCCGGCAGCACGCTTTAAGGGGAAGGTGGGAAATGACCAGCCCCACAGATCAGCCTGGCACTGCCAACGGATGGGGGCCCAGGCCTGGCGCTGCTCACCACAGCGGTGGAAGCCGAAGTAGCCTCCCAGCAGGTGCAGATGAGCTGGGGACCAGCTGCAAGACAGAGCTGCCCCCGCTGCAGGCTCCGTCCTGAAGTCACGTGCAGCCTAAAGCACCCCAGACGGGTCTTATACCTCCCACGGTGGCTGCACATCTCGGGTGCCCTGGGCTCCCTGGGCCTGTCTGAGAAGCTATTCAATGAGGGACGCCAAGCAGGACGGGTGTGTGTGTGCACACTACATGGTCAAACCTACCACCACCGTCTGTGCCAGGAATGTGGAAATATTAATGACACTGGATCAGCACGTTAATTTTAGATAACTTATTTTCCATTTTCTTTCTTTTTGGTAACGTAGTCTCAGCACTTTTGTAATGAAAAATGTGACAGGAGGATTCTCACAGAGTGGCTAAGCCCTTTGGGTGGCTGCACAATCCGCGGCAGATGACCACAGCGAGGTCCCAGGACCGTATTCTCCACGTTAGTATACCTGAACTCATCTCCAGAAATTGAGGGTTACCTACATGCAAATCTGGAGTTACATGGCAGGCACTGGGCGTGCTGTGGGCTAGCTGGAGGCCAAGGACTAGAACTCAAGGGAAAACAAACCCCTAAGGCTGGGCCCAAGTCTCAAAAGCAAAGCAGAACCTGAGAAACCGTCACGTGTGGGAGACGGTAGTCCACTTCTGACTCTGTCACGTTGCTTTGGTGAGCAGACCGGCATCTCTCACGGCCCTCACCCAAACGCACTGCCTCTGGTCCCCAGGGTGCTGGTGCTGAGACGTCAGGGAGCCCAGAAGTGCTCACTGCCCCAAAGGACAGCAGGGTCAAGCTGCCATAGCCATGGAAGTTGTGGCCAACCACAAACCCTCAACAGCCATACCAGCTAGAGCTGGCCACGGCCACCTCAGGACCGACATCTTGGACCTGCGCTTCCCTCAGCACTGAGCATCCCTAAGTGAGTTCACACTATCTGACAGTGGTCAGCAGAATGGCTCCTTTCCGTGTCTGATAAAATTTAACACTGTAACGTCTGTGCATGCAGGAGTTAAAAACCAAGCTCCTGGACCACTACTCACTAGTCCTTCTAGCTCGCCAGTCACGAAGGGCTTCCATGCCCTTTAAGGCCGCACTGACCTGGCAAGGTGGGTCCCTGCTCCCTATTCAAAAGCTTGCCACATGCTACAATTCCTGGACCTGCCCAGCTGGGGGCAGCTTTTCCTCAGTGTGTATTGTACACACAGAACAGGGAGCCTCGCGGTGCTAATTCCCCCCGTCCCCGGGAGAGTGCAACAGGGAACCAAGGCCACCCCTGCACTCCCTGACTTAAGTGACTTTATTTAGTGGGTGACACAGGGAAGAGGAGGCGGGGCTAGCCGGGTGGAGACGTTCAGTGCCGGGGGGACTCCCGTCCGGAGGAGGGCTGGGGCAGCCTGAACTTCGACAGGTCCAGGTTCAAGTCTAGGAAGGTGTACAAGCCATAGTCGTGGTGCTGCAGGTTCTTGTAGGTGGTGTTGTCATCGGGTTCGGCAGGAGCAGCAGCCTGGGAGGCCTCTGTGGGGGGAACGAGCAACAGAGACAGGCTTTCAGGGACCTGCAGACACCAGGCACCTTCCCAAGGCTGAGCTCAGCTCCCTGCCTCAGCAGAGAGGAAAGGCTTGTGGAGGCCTCCACGGCCTCCAGAAAAGAACACAGGCAATACCTGAAGCTTTATCCCAAAGCCAATGGCCTGAGCGATTAAATATGTTACTACTGGCCATGTGGTGGCAACACGGTCACTGACTGCATGAAACTTTGTTCCTCGCCCCACCCCGCCGCCGCCGCCTCCGCAGTCCCGAGCTCAGGGAACACCGTCCAGAGGCACACAGCGAAGAGCCGGCGGTGCCTTTCCTGCTAAGGGACTCTGCTGTCTCAACACTCCCTGCGAGGACCCTTAGGCCGCTGACTTCTCAGATCTGAAAGTTCCTAAATCAACTGTGCCAGGACTTCCAAGTCCTATGAAGACAGGGTAAAAATGACCCGTTAGAAATGTGTCTCCCGGAGAACTGCGATGGTTGGGATCCTAAGTGTCCCCAAAGCCTCATGTATCTGGAACTGTGTGTTGACTCCTGGTCCCGGAAGTGAGGGGAGGCGCTGGCAGCCTGAAGTTACTACGGGAAGGAAGAAGACACCTTTACAGCCTCTCCAGGGAGGGCTCCGGCCAGCCTCGCCCGCAGCAGCTCGCCCGCTGTGCTAGGGCTTCTCTGGCTTCCGTCCACACGCAGTGGGTACGCAGCTCTCTGGTCTGCCCGACATGAACCTCACCGCTGCCGGCTGCCATGACGGGCTGTGTGAGGCCTTCTGAGACCGTGAGCTGAACAACCTTTCCTCTTTTAAACTGTGGATGTCGGTACCGTGTCCCAGCAACGAGATAAGAAGCAGGGAAGCAGGGAAGCACAGAGAAGCCCTTCCTGAAGCGGACACTGCACAGCCTCCCAGGTCTCCAAGTGCAAGAGAACTAGATAAATCCCGACTGCTACCCCCACAGTAACACAGAACTAGAAACTAAACGTGCAGCGTGTGCTGCTTTAAGTTACAAATTGTTACTATCTTCAGATTCATTGACAAAAATATTAATTTAGCTTTTTTAAAAACTAAGTATCTGGTGATCTTAAAACTAAAAGTGAGGCTGAAGGAAAGAGCGGTGTTTAGCGAACTTCGTGGCAGGGTGGCGGCAGCGCTGGGGAGGCGCGGGCAGAGGGCGGCCGGGCCACGCACCCTCTCGTAGTCCACAAAACCACCCGAGCACACTTCCCCACCATCCCACACCGCGCTCGGGGTTCTGCTCCTCATTATTCAGCAACATTAAAGAAACACGACGTCCTAAAGAACTGTAAAACATATCCCGACCTGAACAACGCGAAGGTCGTCAGCGTGTCACGGGTGTCCCCCACAGCAGGCTCCTAGGACAGGCAGCCCAGGGAGATGTCAAGTTACAAACTCTTATCACCAATTAGTCTAGGCGAAGGAACTGGGACCCGGGACAGGGCCCACGTAGGGAGACAGCCCACCGCATGGCCACGCCCGGAGGAGGCTGCGGACCTGGGCGGGCTTCGGCGTCTGGAGGAGAAAGGCAGCAAGCTTCATTCTCTCTCCTTGTCTTCCTTTCTTTCTTCCCTTCTTTCACTGTGCTAGGGTAGAACCTAGGGCTCACATCCTAACCCTGTGCTACATCCCAGCCTGCAAGTTTCCTTTTCAAAAGAGGTTTGCAGGGCTGGAGGAACAGCTGCTCCGCGTTTAAAGCTCTTGCCTAGCAAGCTCAAAGACCTGGGTTTGATTCCCCAGCACTGCATAAGCTGGGCGTGGTGACACACCTGCAATCCCAGCACTCGGGAGGCTGAGTCAGGAGGACTGGAGTGTGTCTGAGGCCAGCCTGGGCTACACAGTGAGTTAGGACTAGCCTGGACTGCTGAGAGAGACCCTGACTCAAACAAATAAAAGAGGTTTGCAATCAGAAAATCCCGGACCCTGGGCTTTGATCCCGAGGGCTGGGACACTCCTGCCCACACAAAGCAGCAACGTGAGAGGCAGGTGCAGGGGCCTGAGACTGGCGAGCCGAGCACCTTGCACACTGGAAGAGGAGGGAGCAAGTGGGAAGAGCAGACTTGGCGATCTGGCGAGCACCCTGCCACCAGTAACAATGGCACACCGGGAAATGCACATGAAGCTGGGAGGTCTCAGAAAGGTGGTATACTCAATTATGCCAGCACTGGGGAGGCTGAGGCAGGAGGATCTCAAGCTGCCGGCCAGCCTGGGATGCACAGAAACACCCTGTCACTAAAAACAAAAACGTAAAGACAAATAAAGTAGCGAAGAACCAGATGAAGAAGGCTTTGTTAGCGATGAAGCACTTTAAAGAAGTGTGGAGGAGCCAAAGGATCTGAAATTGAAGACCCCAGTTAATGTCTGGCTGTGAGCCATGTGGAACACGAGGGAAAAGACAACAGACAGGAAGTCAGTTTGCTTAGAAAGCCCTTCTTAAAAATTCAATACAAAGACATAAACTACCTGCTGTGGTGTCTTCCAGGTGAGTTAGAGAAGGCAACACTGTCCTTCGGATGGTAGTCCTGGCTTCAATTCTTAATTGGGAATTTCTCCTTATGCACCAGGCTGCAACTGTCTAGCCTAGCGGCCCTGAAGACCGTCACTCCCCAGGTAAGACCGCTTCCTGCTCGGTGGGATTCCTGCGGGCTCACAAAACAAGCAGGGGCAGCTCGGTAGGGGAAGGCCGTCACCTCAGGCTGCGGCTTCTAAAAGCTCTGCAGTGTGGAGGCGGCCCCGAGGGCCAGGGCACACTCTTTCAAGTGAGCTTACAACACTGCTGGATTTTGCCCGCAGAGGTGTGTGCTGCCACAATGGAGTGCGCTTCCTTGCCTGGCACAGAGCGTCGACCAGAAGCCACACCGCTAATACAGAATCTGGTCAGCTGGCACACTTTTTTCTATGCTCAGATAAACTCAAAGGAGCTCCTTAAAGTTCAGCCACCCAGGGGACAGGAAGAGATGGAACCAAAGTAAGCTGTACCCTGTGTGTCGCCCTGGGCTTCCGGGGCCTGGGCCGCGCTCTCTCCTTCCTCGGGCCTCTCCGCAAGCGGCAGTCCTGCTGTCTTTCCAGCAGCGATGTCTACGTGCTGAACTGGGTCTGCCTTCCGATTCCTCGTGGGTTCCCGTTCTCCTAGGATCTGCTCTTTGGCCTTCGAATGGCTTTCAACCACCTGCTTCCCCAAGGCGCCTTCCTGCAGCTTCCGACCCGGCTCCAGCACCGGCGGGTCAGGACGTCCGCCCTGCGGCTGCGCCTGGGCCTCGGCCTCCTCTGGGCGGCTCAGCGGCGGTGCAGCAGGGCCCGTTCCCCGGCGCGTGCGTCCAGGTGGGTTTTCTCTAGGTAGCGTTCGGCTCTCTTTACCTGCTTCGTCTGAGCTCAGACTTGCCCATACGCGCTCTCTCGTCGCATCTTGCTTTAGCACCTCTCCACGGTCTCCACGGGCGTGAGAGCCGCCCGTCGCCACTCTCAGGCTGGCCTCTTTTCCACCTTTTACTGGCTCAGCGCGAGTCCCTTTTTCCTTCGGCTGACGGGGCTTCTCTGGGTAGGTGACGTCTGGGCGCGGCTTCTGCGCTCTGGTTTTCTCTTTCGCCGATACTGTAACTCTGGGGGCTGTGCTCTCAAACTGGTGGGTGGCATCTGGTCCTGGGAGCCCTCCTTTGCCCCTGCTCACCACAGGGGAACCAGCGTGCAAATCCTCCCTCTCCTCGTCAGACTCTGAATCGGAGGAGCTGGAGGAGGACGAGGATGAGGCTGGATCATCCGCCGTGTGCCGGCCACCCCGACAGGCTTCAGAGTCCGAGCCCTGTGTTCCAAGTGGAGACGGATCTTTCTGAGGAAACACTAGCAAAGTCTTCCGTGACAAAGGGCTCAGACCCCCTTCGTCTGTGCGTAGCCCGCAGCCCCCAGGGTGAAGACCAGCCGCAGCCCTACTTCTACTCCCAGGGGACCGGGAGGAGCCAGGCGGGGACAAGCTCTGGGACAGAGGAGCTGCTGTGGGCGTGGCCCTCTCCTCAGGTTCCACTACGGCTAGGAAATGGCATAAAGAAGATTATTTTTAATATTTAACAGAACAACTTATGAGCATTAGCCAAGTCACAGATATTTCATTGCATACCAATTCATTACGCATAATGTCTTCAATACAATCAACCTACGACAGCACCCATGGAAAACACTCCAGGGCCGGCCAAGCCCAGGTGCAGGGCAGCAGAAGACGCCGGGTACTTTTCTTTGTATCTGAAGATTTTAAAGATGATGTTTTTTGTTTTTATTTTTTCCAACAGAAGCAACAAATCTGTCTCCAATTTTCACATTGATGGCTTCTCTGATGATACGTTTTTAAACTACTTCACCCAAATTCAAGATAAACTATAGTAAAAGATTATCTTCAGATGACTAATACAAAGATATAATTTCTTGAATCCCTGAGATCACCATCACCTAAATCCTCAGTGCTTCTCAAATATTAAAGAAGCCCAGGGCTTGCCTGACATGCGTGAGGCCCTGGATTACATTCCCCAGCTTCATACAACCTAAGGAACAAATAGCCCAGTCTGGGATTTGCGTGTGTGGTGGTGGGGGGGATGAAAGTGGGAAGTGGGTCGGAGGGGATAATACAACTCAGATAAAAAGAAAGAAAAGTCCTTCACAACCACACAGTCACTGAGGATCCCTCAGCCAAGACAGCTAAGTATCACAACACTAAAAGGTCCAAAATAATTTAGTATCATATGTATCACTGGAACAGGTTTTCAAACTGAAAAAGATGAGAATAAGTGTTAACATAGGTCTTATATTTCATAGTCATTTATGAAAAACTGAAATTAAATAACACATTGATCAGAACCAACATCATTCAATTTTCTGAGGTAGTTTCCCCACCCAGCCAGTCTGCACAGCACAAAACAGGGTTTGTGTTTCTGAGCTTAGGAACCTAAGATTAACAGATGGATACAATGTGAACAAAGAAAAGAGAAGGAAAAGAAGGGATCAGAAGTGGCTGGAGAGGAAACACCCAGGGAGAAGAGCAGCCACGACTACAGTGGGCATCACTGCAGTGCCCAGCTCTGGGCCACGGTCACCTTGAACCTGCACTGGAATCACGCAGGGAAAAGTGCCAATGCAGGGGACTCAGAACACACACAGCTCTGGGTCTCACTGAGCAGAAAAACAGGACAGTAGGCACGGGTTGCTGTTGCCCTGAAACACAGCCACATAGCTTGGAAATTCCCACCAGCCCCGTGAAAGAAATTCTGCCCACCCACCTGAATCATGACCCTCCTTTGAGCACAGATGTTCCAAGTATGAAAAATTATTAAAAATCAGGTTATTTAAATACTACTACTGTGGTGATCTTAAGTGGGCTGCTTTGCAGAGACAAGTGCTAAGGATGGAATCTTTGAAAATTTGTCTTGCTCCGTGGCAGTACAGCGACTGCCCCCAAGGCCTTACCTATGGTAAGAAGATCTCTACCCGTAAGCCACACCCTCTGCCTCAGGAGAGTTAAAAAACTGCAGCAAGTTATGAAGTCTACATGACCGTGTCTAGGGTGTAGGGCATGTATTAGCATAAACAAGGCCAGGGGCTCATACCCTAGCACCAAACACACCAAACATACACAGATACACACACAATGGCACAAATTAGAAATCTGTTTTAAAAGGAAACTACACTTTGGGAGGCTGAGGCAAGAGATTCCGAGTTCAAGCCCATTCTGAGAAACCTGGTGAGAACCTAGCTCCAACAAACAATAAAGGGGGATGGGGCTTAGAGTGAGGGTTCTGGGTTCAGTCCCTACCATTCGACCCAAGAAAGCTTTAAAGTTTCCCTCATTCATCTGAGCGCTAAGGGAATCCAGGCAAAGGCCAGGGGCAGGTAGCAACAAGCTTGGCTGTGGACCGAGAGCCTGTGTCTGCCCTGTGTGGCACAGGGCTGGCCTCCTTGGCATGGCGCAGGCTGCGCACCTGACAGCTGCCACCACTGACCAGCGCCAGCCCGGCGTCCTCACCACGTCAGTATCCAGCCACACAGAAATGGCAGCAGCCCAAGGTAACACTGGGTCCTACGAGGGCAAGGCGGCAGTGGGCGGCCTCTCTCTGCTGCCAACCTCTCCTCACTGCCTGTTTTCACTCACCTCTACACACAGATGTGAAATCCCGACCGTGTTTTAGCTTCATCCTGGCTGTCCTTGAAAGACAAAGTCACCGAATGCTTAGGCGCCTAAATCCAACTTGCTGCCATGCAGGCCACCGAAGGGCATGTAAGGGACTTTCAGGGGTTCTAATCCTCAGAGACCACAACAGGCAGGGTAAAATACAGGGCCTGAATAGGAGAAAGCGCCACAGACAGTTCTCGCGGCTTCCTGGCCTTCTCTCAGAACTTAATGTCTCCGGTCTCTTCTGCTTGACTAAAAAGTGAGGACACGAGTTTCAAGTTTTCTGCAAAAGCAAAGGTGACTTCTGTGCTTGAGATGCATGAGGCCACCTTCACGTGTTTCCTGATCTTACCGAGAGGCCACAGAGCTAACCCAGGAGACAACACGTTCAACAGTAAGGGTGCATTCAAGCAACAGAGAAGTCAGGTGGCACAGGCCTGCAATGCCAGCACTCTGGGAAGCTGAGGCAAGAGGCCCCAAGTTCAGGTGCAGTCTGGGAAACTGAGGAACTTGGTGATGCCTTTCCTCCAAGTCAAAAATTAAAAATGGGCTGGGGATGGAGTTGCGCATGAAGACCTAGTACCACCATCAATCCTCAGCGTAAAGGCCTAGTTGTTCAACCCCAGGACCACAAACACAATACAGTTACTCAGACTTTATAGAACAATTATATGATGTTTGACTATCATTTTTTTAAAATCAATGTATAGGAAGTCAGATTTTTTAAGAGGTAAGGCAGTATAATGATTTGGACGTGGACCCTGGGCCGGAATGCCTAGGTTCAACACAGACTGGTCCCACATGACACCCCACCCCCTCATGTTTCATGGGGTTACCATCAGGATCCACTCACAGACTTGCCTGAGACGTGTACAGTAACACAGCAAGCATTAAGAACAGCGTATCTAATTACATCATATCAGTTTTCAGAAATTCCTCACTTTCAAACCTAAAATAGGACTTGAAATGATAATTAACTTTGGCTTCTCAACATATGCTTCAGAGAGCTGTGCAGAAAGTAGTCAACTCACTATTGACTTTCAAAATACAGGATGGGGACTGATTTGGCCAAATAACGCTGGAGAAGCAGGTGGTTCCCAGACAGGTCCCTGGCAAGGGCACCCAGTGCGGCCACTGCAGGCAGCAGCGCTCAGGAAGGAGGCAGGTGCTGTAGAGAGCTGGGAGCCCGCGGGATGAGGGTGAATAAGTCCCTGGCCCTCTGGCTAGAACTGGGAGCCAGGGATGATCACGGGGTGCCCCACCCACATGCAGAGAAGGCCACCAGCACTTCCTAAGCCACTTCTGGCTGAGGGGGCCCGGAACTGGCGAGGTGACACAGGTGGGTAAAAGGCAATTCTGAACCTTCAGGTGAAATGCAGGCTCGCGTCTGTCAATTTAGGAGCATTCCTTTTCATTGTGGAAAGATCATTTGTAACGGTAAGATAAAAATGTCATGTGCACTGAAGATGGTTTAGTTCTACAAACTGTTGTCCTCAGCCTTACTAGGTAGATAAATGTACCCCGTCTACCAGCCTCATAACACAGCAGGGCATGCTGGCCACTCTGACCATGCATCAAGGGCCAGCCAGGCCAGAGGCCAAGCTCCACAGGGGCTCAAGGATGACTCTCAGCCCAGTGTCCCCTTCCCGTAACCGTGCCCCAACCTGTCTCTGCCCGGACCATGCCATTTCCACTTACACACAAGCACGCTTTTCCACGTTTCCTTGACTCTAGAGTGCTATCTCAAAATCTGTTTGCCCACAGGGCTGGAGGACTGACACAGCAGCTTAAGTGCTCGCCTTGCAAGCACAAGGTCTAGAGTTCAATTCCACAGTACCACATAAAGCTGAGCCTGGTGGCACATGCCTGTAATCCCAGCACTCGGAGGCAGGTGGATTGTCCCGAGTCCAAGCCCAGCCAGGGCTACCCCAGTGAGCTCAGGACCAGCCTGGGTTACAGAGCCAGACCCTATCCCAGAAAAGAGAAAAATAAATAAATAAATAAATAAAGTAAAATCTCTTTTGGCCAAATATATAAACCTATGAAGTACAATTACAGAGAAGAAAAAGGTACTATCAGTAATGAAATTCAGCAATCATTTATTGGGTCAGGTTCAGTGGTGTAATCCCGGCATTTTGGGAGGCCGAGGCAGAAGGATCCCAAAATCAAACCTGCCTGGGTGATTTAGCAAAGACCTCGCTTCAAATAAAGTTAAAAAGGGGCTGTGGAGCTACTCAAGAGCTAAGGCCTTGTGTTCAACCCCCAGTACACACACACACACACTCTCTCTCTCTCTCTCTCTCTCTCTCTCTCTCTCTCTCTCACTGGTAAACATTTAAAAATATAAAAACTATGCCAGGTTGCATGGCCCGAGTTCAAGTCCTAGCATCACAAAAATCATGAAGCACCTGCCCATGTCTGGTGTGACACAGGATGTAACTCACACTCTTTCTGTAAACCTTTTCCAGGTAGTGTGATGGTTGTTTTTGTTTTAAGAGTCCTTTTTTTGAGACAGGTTCTTACTCTGTAGTCAAGGCTGGCTCTGAACCCACTATCTAACCCAAGCTGGTCTCAAACTCATGGCAGTCCTCCTGCCTCAGCCTTTCAAGAGCTGGGATTACAGGTGTGCACCACCACCACAAGTTTATGTGGTGTTAAGGAATGGAACCTGCTTGCTAGGCAAGGACTTGAATCTTCTAAGCTATATCCCTGGCCAAGAGCTCTTATTTTTAAAATCCACTAAAATACATTTAAAAAGTACACTAGATTTTAAAATGACGCAGGAGAAATAGTTGGGTGTGTGCTGTGATCACAACTGGGAGGCTGAGGGAGAAGAATTGCCTTGAGTCCTAGGCAAGCCTGGGCTACACAGTGAATTTAGGACCAGCCTGGACTACAGAGTGAGACCCTGCATCAAAATCAAAGGGTGAAGTGAAATGAGGAGGGTAAGCTGAGCCCAGTAGCACAGGTCTTTAGTCCCAGCACTTTGGGATACTGAGGCAAGAGGATCCCAAGTTCAAGCCCAACTTGGGCAACTTGGCAACCCTGCCTCAAAAATATTAAGAGTTTGGGAATACAGGAGAGAGTGAAAGCCCTCTGTTCAATCCCCAGTACTACAAATAATACACAAAATGAAGCAGATGTGGGATAGAATTAGATCATGCTCCTACAGAACTCAGGCCTCAAGTCCCCAGGGCAGGCGGATGCTGAGCTGCTGAGTGCAGACAGAAGCTAGCTGAGTTCCTATGGAATCCGGGACCCTTGAGGACAGAGCAGGGAGACACCACCATCCTGTTATCCTGCAGGGAGAAGCTGCAGCAGTGGCACTGCGGGGGAAGGAGGTGGCTAAAAGTCGCAACAATGTGTAGAGCCGGACGCAGATTCAACGCCATGCATCAGCAAAGCCAAGGTGGAAAACTGCCCGCTTCTGACTTCTTTCCACAGTCCCAAAACAGCACCTGCAGCCTCAGACCACGGAGCTGAGATCAGCATGGTGTGGAGATGGGTAAGGCACGGGACCCACAGGAGGGCCGTGCGAAGCCAGAGTCCTTATACTAAGGCCCACCCACTCCACATGCGCATGGAGAAAGCATGAAAGGAACCAGGCATGGGCTGGCAGGGAGCCGGAGGCAGTGGCACTAGCGGCAGGGCTGGCCCAAGATCTGCCACGGAGCTTATGCTGCACCGGGACGAAGACACGGTGAAGACGAAACACCACGTACTCGGTAGCTAGCAACACCCACTGCACGCTCGTGAGCTCTGTACTCTGCAGGCTCTCTCCCCCACGGCCCGTGTTCACGTCTTACTTTTTGGTGGGCTTTGCTTCGTGGGACTTGGTGGCAGTCCCTTTTCATTCTTCCCAGACTGTGCAGAGAGAGGGGCTGTAGAGGCAAATCCCCGAGACACACGCGCTCCCAGGAGTACAGCCTGGCAAGAGAGTTGGCACGGGGTACTCAGAATGACTGCCACATACGAATACCCCACACCAGTCGCTAACACACAGGAATGTGTCACATGTGTACTTCCAGTAGTTGCATTTTTCAGAATAGGCACATTTACATATTCATAAGCAGTGTTATGGCTTGGGTCCAGAATGTTCCCAACAGCCTCAGGTATTTGGAAGCTATGAATTATCTGTGGCTTTCATGAGCTGTTAGGTCGGATTACAGGCGTGGGGCACACTAGTGGGTCTGTGACCGGGAAGGAAGGATGTGTCCGCTTGCCCTGGCTACTTCTGGAGGCGTGGTCCCTCCTCTCATGGCACCGTGAGCAGCTGTTCTCTGCCAGACCCTTCCTTCCACGCTGGTGGCCCATGAATGGACTGAGACTTTCTGAAACTGTGAGTTAAAATAAAATTTTCCTCCCTTAAATTGTGTGTGTCAGGTATTGTAGCCCAGCAATGAAAAAGTAACTAAGATGTGCGCTATTATAATTTTCATAACACCAAAAAATGGAAAATAACAAAAAGCTCCAAGAAGAAAATGCCCAAGTTCAAGAAAAAGCACAGTCATCAGGTAGATTAGAGAAAGATGCTCTTCCACCATTCTTTTTGGGTTCCTTCCCACCCACCTACAAAATACCATGTTTCTTTTTGTAACAAAAATACATTTGTCATTAAAAATGTTGCAAATAATTCTTTCAGAAGTCCACCAAGGGGCACAGAGGTTACAGCCTTCTTAGGCATAAGGCTGACTTCAATTTTCCAACACCACATAAACCAGGCATGTTGGCACACGCCTATAATCCCAGCACTTCAGAGGCTGAGGCAGGAAGACTGCCATGTGTTCAAGGCCAGGCTGCACTACATGGTGAGCTAAGGAACCAGCCTGGACTACTGAAAGAGACCTTCTCTCAAAGAAAAAATGTTAACCAGGGCCAGTAGTGGAGCAGGAAGACTGAGGCAGGAGGAGTGCCAGTCCAAACTCCGCCTGAGCAACTCTGCAATGTTGAGAGACCTTATTCTAAAATCAAAAATAAAAAATGGACTGTGGATGCAGCTCTGTGCAGGCCCTGGGCTTGACCCCCAGTACTACCAAAATAAATAAGTGTAATGAGCAGGAGGGGGAAAGGAAGTAAAAATAGACAACATGTGTATGCGCTAACTCCCCAAGCCAAATGTAATTATTATGTATCACAAGTAATGTTGGAAAAAATATTTAGAATGTAATTACAATATCATGTTAATTCACTTAGAAAACACTAAAGCTTAGTAGAGTAGTTCAGATGCTACACACAGAACACAAATGCCTCGTGCTTATGGCCGTAAGCACACTTATCTGTGTATATGTAAAGCTGAAAAAAACGGTGGGAACTAGATACTTACAGGAATAAATGGCGGGGTCTAACAAGTTCCCTCCTCACCTGCATTTAAAGGATATATTTTAGGGTGACTGTTGACTGCTTTGGGGAGTGGGGAAGGGGTACCCTTGTGGCTCCGTAGGAAGCATGCGTCTGAAGTGCCGGGTTCAATCACAGCAAAGAAAAGAGAAACCAAAGTTATTTTTTTTGGTTTTTGCCTTTGTAATTAAAAGTCATTTTTAATTTTAAAATAGTAGAGTGTCTGGGAAGCCGAGGCAGGAGGATCATAATGCAAGTCCAGCTTTGCAACGTAGCAACCTAATAAGACTGTCAAAACAAACATCAAAAAAATGGGCTGGAGATGCAGCTCAGTGCGAAGGCCCTGGGTTCAACACCCCGCACCGGAAAAAAATAAACTGGGGCGCCCTCAGGTTCCTACATGTAGAGAAAGCAGTGGCCCCCTTCCCGGGCCAGGCGATGCCCACCAGGGAGTCGCCGGGGCCCTCCGTTTCGACTAACCAGTCGGTGCAATGGACAAGCAGGCTGCGACCGCTCCTGGGCACTCGGGGCTCCAGACTCGGGAGCGCGCCGTCGTCCCCGAGGGCGACGCCCCGCGGACCGAATGCCCCGCCGAGCCCGGCGGGGTCACCTGGAACGCCCACTCTTCGGTGGCTCCCGGCGTTCCGCTCCAGCCAGGGTGGCCCACGAAGGCCCGCCTCGCCCTGGCCGGGGCCACGCCCTCGCCACGACCCCTCGCGCGCTCCTCCTTTACCTTCAGGGACCCAAGTCCTCCTTGCCGGAGCAGAAGCCGAGCCGCCATGACCGCAGCGCAACGGCGGACGTCGCCCGGGGGCCGGAGCGGCGGCGCGCACGCAGCGCGCGCGGGGCGGGGCCGGAGCGGCTGCGCGCGCATCGCCGGCCCCCGCGCACCGCCCCGGAGCCACGCCCGCCAGCCCAGCCCGCCAATCGTGGGCAAGACCTTGGGAGGCGGGGCGCCCTGCGCGCCGCTGTTGGCCCGCGGACGTGTGAAATTGTTCCTCGCGGCGGGTCTCACCCTTAAAGCGGAAATCTTCCTCCATTGGTGTGACCTTATCGATTACGCCCTTAGCGTTTCCGGCTCTACAGCGGAGTTCTTAGGGCACCTCGGGGCCACCGTGTCAGGCAGGTGGTGAGATGTTAGAGGGCCTGGGGCACACAGGGCCCAAAGCAGCGCGCTGCGCCAGTTATACTTCAGGGAAGAAGCAAAGACCTCAGTGTGCAAGGCGCTTATAATCGTTGAGCAGGCCTCAGATCCAAAGAGAGCCCTCAGGGCAGAGCGACATTTGTAAGCACATTCATGGTCACTCAAGTAATTGTATGTGCTCATTAGGAGAGACCAGTGGATTGTGCCCACAGCCTCATCTCCTGTTATTCTAGCCAACATCTGTAGCCCAGGGTGGTCCTGAACTCACTATGGAGCCCAGGCTGAGCCTTGAACTCAAGGCAATCCTGCCTCAGCATTCTGAGTGCTAGGATTACAGGCGTGCGCCACCACACCTAGCTTAATATGGTGCTGGGGAATCAAACTCAGAGCCTTGCACTTGCAAGGCCAGCACTTTAACCCCTGTGCCATTCCTCCAGCCCCATGCTGTGTTTTGGTGGTTGCATGTTGCATTAGGCAATAGCAGTACACTTGGTGTGTTCCAGGGCTGGCTGAATAGCTGAGCCTTACGGCCTCTTACGGCTCTGAGGAGATGGACACTGAGAACTTTAACCCTTTAGCCACCATACAACACACCCAGCTACCTGGTTGCCATGGCCTGTGGCCCAATGCCCAGTTGTATCAGAAAGGGAACCCTTCCTTAAAAACCGTCCCATGACCTTAGGCTGTGACTTGTTTTAGATTAAATGGCATTTTGCAATTCCAAAGTAACCTCTAAGAAAACACCAATAAACGTATACCCCATGTAGCTGGAACAATAATCACCACACCTCTCTGGGCCCCAGAAGTAACACTCATGTGCATAATAAGGGATCCAGACTTGTGCTCCATGCAGATGACCGCGTGGCACTGCCTGTCTTATTGCTGGAAGGCATAACTGTCATACCGACCTTACCAGAGACTCTGCATGTAACTTCTCCATGGTGCCTGTGTGTGTTGTCTGAAAGTTTTCATCAAAGATACAAAAGACTGAGGCGCTGGGGAGCAGTGGCTGGTTTCTTCGCGGACCCAGGGCCCAGCCTCTGCAGCACAGCGTGTGATCAGAGCCTCACGCAGCATCATCGGTCACCACCATGCGCTGCCCGTCCTGCCCATGCTGGGGCCAATGAGAGTTATACCTGAGTCAGGGAGATTGGGAGTGGAAGCTGTCTTTTATCTGCATGTTTATTGGTGCAAACGTTTTGTCCCCAAACTGAGCTATAGTTGTGGAGTAGGTGGCATTGATCGTAAGCTTCCTTCTCACCCTGTTGATTAGGGCTTTCCTGTCTTGCCCGCTACCTGTACCCAGAGCGCCATACGTAGTTCATAGAAGATAGGTGTGACCACCCTTCCATAAGCAGTTTGAATTGCGAAGGGATTCCCTAATTAACAGCTGGATGTGCACACAGGTGTCAAGATAACACGTATACACAGGTCACCCCCTCCTCCTTCCCACCCTTCTAACAGCAGAATTTGGAATCAGCGCAACAGGACTCACCCTGGAAGGGAAAGAGGACAAATATCACTCTCAAGCTAATTGGGAGGACACAATCCTTTATTCCCTAAAACAAGAAAAACGTGGTTGGTTTCAGAATAATCCTTCCTTAATCTACAGCAGATGAACGCTGTCGTGTCCAAGGGGAAGTTCCTGCCTGTCTTCATGATGTGTGCTTACGCTACAGGTAAAGAACAAAGCCACAGCTGCCACTTGGGAAGCCTGATCTGGAATTGGAAGATGCACATTACTGCCCTTTATGGGACCTGGGGGACCCCGCTTCCCACATCACCACCCTTGAAGCATGGCCAACCGAAGTTACACATCTCGCTGGAGTTGCAGGGCTCAAGAACAAAGCCTTCCCCAGTGGGTGAGGTGCTTGCACGTGGTTTGTGCCCTGAGGATCTGTGGTTCGGAAGCTTGATACTCAGCAGGGCAACATGGACCATGGTGGGGTCTCAGGAAGTGGGGCCTGAAGGGAAGCCATTAGGTCACTGGGGATGCTGCCCTTGGGAGGGATTAATGCAGTTCTCATGGGACCCTGGCTGAGTTACAGGAGTTTTACAAAAGAACAAACCTGGCTCCTCTGTGTTTTCTGGCTCCCTGTCTTGCCCTGTGGTCTCTCCTCTGTAAAGCCATCGTTGTGGTTTGGACATGAATGTCTCCCCAATACCGCGTGGAGTTGGATGTTGTGGTTATCTATGGATTCCAAGCGCTCTTTGCGGGTGGGTCTGGTTGGAAGGGGAGGGTCACTGAGGGTGCGGCCTGGAAGGAGATACTCTGACCTGGCTTCTTCTCAAGCCCTGATCCTTCCTCTTTCAAGGACATGAACAGCGGTTCTCTGCCTGACCCCTCCTGCCATTGCCAGACCCCAAGAACAGACTAAGACTCCTGAAGCTGAGCTGAAGTAAACCTTTCCTCCCTTAAGTTATGAGTGTTGGGTACTGTGTCACAGCAACAACAACAACAAAAAGCAGCTGAGATAGCCACTCACCCTACATGACATAGTCAGGGGACTCTTGGCAGAGCCAGCACCATGCTATTCGGATTTTCACCTTCCGAAAAACAAACTTTTCTTTGTATTACTCAGTATTTTGTTACAGCAGTGCAAAAAGCTGTTATTCCCCAGTGACAGGATTCTAGCTGATACGCACTGGGAAGGTATTTGGGTGTGAGGAACAGAAAACTGTCCTGAGTGGCTTGAAAGCAGGGATTTTTTTTCTTGCTTTATTCTACATATGAGACCTCAGAGGATTGGCAACGCAGGCCTGGTGTGTGTGATTCATTGATCATCGATTTAGATTTCCCCCGTCTCTCTGGTCTGATGTTCTTCGCGTGTGGGACTGTTTCCTCACGCCTGCCACATTAGGATCAGATGTGGGCAATGAAGCCCCATGTTTGTGTTCCAGGAAGAGGGAGTAGAAAAAGGGTCATGGTGACCACGGAGTGTCTTTTTTTCTTTGAGACAAGGTCTCACCCTAGACCAGGCTGGCCTTGGGCTCATGGCGACTCTCCTGCCTCAGCCCAGTGCTGGGATTACACACACGTGTCAGCATGCCTGGTGTTATGTGATGCTAGGGAATCAAACTCAGGACCTTGCACTTACAAGGCAAGGGCTTAAATCGCTGTACAACCTCCAGCCCCATCTTTTTCTTTTTTTCCAACTAAAACAAGTCTTGTAAGTGCCAGCCAGTGGCTTCTGCTTTCGTCTCACAAGCACAATCTGTGTTCTTTGGCCTCACCTTGCTCCAGGTGAGAAGGAATTATGGACAAGGGTGGATGCAGAAGACGGCCAGCAAGGGACGAACTCATCTCCAGTGTTTACAACAGTGGGAATTTAGAGCAAGGAACTGGTTACACGGTGTCTTGTCTGCTCTTTGTTGCTGTGACTGAACTCCATAGCTCGGGTAAGTGATAAAGGGCAAAGGTTCATTCAGCTCATGGTTCTAGAGGTTTGCAGGGTCAGGATGGAAGGGCAGCATCTGACGCAGGACTTCTTACTGGTGGAGAGTTCCAACGTGGCACAAAGCATCACACGGTGAGAAGGGCACTTCCAGGGGACAGAGCCCATCTAGTTTTTATCCATTCTTGAGATAAACCATCAGCCTCTTAATCCATGAATCCATTAATCCACTCAGGAGGCAGTGCCTTTATTACCCAATCACCCCTCAGTTGCCCTACCTGGTTCCACTCTGGTCCCTACCTTGCAGCGGGGACTTGATATCCATAAGAATTTGGGTGACATTCAAGCCACGGCATACCATGATGGAGAAGAGAGGCCAAAGACAGTGAGGTGGGCTGGACAGTAGCAACTGCAGGCAGCCTTCCTCTGAGGGTCTGAGAGGTGACTCTTCTATACTCTTCTCTTACCTTCTGGGTTATTGGCAATCGTTGGCTTGGGGTCACACACCCCATTCTCTGCTTCTTTATATGACCTTCTCTGTGTCTTTTGAGGACACTTGCCATTGGATTTATGGCTTAACCAGGATGATCTCAAATCCAGGCAGATTTTAAGATCCTTAATAATCTGGAAAGACCGTTTACCCAAATACCATCACATTCACAGTTTCCAAGTAAGTCTATCTTTTGGGGAACCACTATTCAACTCAGTATAACCACTACGCAACAGGTAGGGGTTTGCTTGTGTTTTTACAGATACATGTTTTTCAAAACCTCAAGGGCCTTAACGATGTTTATTACTGTTTTGGCGTATGTGAGATTTGAACATTGACTCTGTGCCCATGTGTTATTGGTGAAGAGGAAGGATTCTCCGCTTCCCAACAGGGGCAAGACCGGGAAGGGGTGGGGAGAGAAAACACAAGTAACAGGGCACGAGCTTCTTAATGGAAACAGGCTCCCTATTCCCTCCTTTATTTTAGATTTTGAGAGAAGGCCCAATCAAGTTGCTACGTTGCCAGGCTGGGCTCCAAATTCCAGCCTCTTACAGTGCTGGGCATTCAGGCCTGCGTCATCCAGATCGGCGCAGTCTGGCGGCTTTAAGGCGTCGTTGGCTTACCGCACTTGGAGCGACCTCAGCTTTGACGCCCACCGGGGACGCAAATACCGACGGCCACATGCTGGGCCCTGGCGTGCACTAGGACTCGGCCGTTCCCTGGACATTCGCCAGCGCCAAGTCGATACAGGCTTCTATGCAGCACGAAGTCCCAGAACTGGCGCCGGCCACGCTGGAGGAGGGCCGCGCTCCACCACGCGGGAAGGGACCGAACAGGCAGGCAGCCGGGACGGCGGACGGAGACGATCTACCTTTCGCGCATGCTCACAGCTGGGTTTCTGCCAACGCCATCGCGCGGCGCCTGCCGGTGACGTCACCACCGGTGCCAACCGGAAGAGGCGCTGCTCAGCGCACACGAGTGGCGGCGCGGTGAGAGCGCTGATGGCGAGTTCCGTGGGGCTGGCGTTGTGCGGGCAGGCGTTGGTGGTGCGAGGCGGCAGCCGCTTCCTGGCCACCTCCACCGTGAGCAGGTGAGGGGGCCTCTGGGCGAGAACCCCTGGTACGAGCGCATGTCGCCTGGAGGTGCCGATCCCGCGCCGCCAGGACTCTCTGGGTGTCCTGGCGCGGCTGTCAGCTAGCTTGCCGCGATCGCTGTGGCCCGCCACGTGGGGAAGTAGGACTTTCGGCGTCCTGGGCGGCTGGATTGCAGCAGGACAGCGTCCGGATGCTCGCGAGGCGACCCCCGTGGGCCGGGATACTGGTGGGGCAACTCTGGTTGGTTCGGTTTTGGGCGACGCCGTCGGTTTAGCCGACTGTCACTTTTTTTGGCGGGGTGGGGGTCGCTGGTGCCTGACTCTTCCTGCCCAGCGTCCACCGGCTCGTCGCTAGCTGCTGTTTAGGGCTGGGTATTTAACCAGAGCGTGCATAGTCAAGGTGCACTCAGGGCCCTCAGCCCTTACCTCCCGAGTGCCCATCTTTCCCCGTGTGCCCCAGTGCTCGCACAACCATCGGGTTCTTAAATCAGTAAGTGTTTACTGACCACGGGTCTGGGGCGGGGGAATTAGTGCTGGACATTTTCGGCCGCTGCTTTTCTCTCTCTGGGCAGTTTTGACTTTTTCGTACTTGAAGCAGACGACTGTGCTGTAAACATACACCATATGGTTTGTACGATGTTAAATTTAGTCCTCACGAAAATTTTACTCTCAAATCTGCCATGTAGCCCAGATTCCTTTGTCTCTAATACATGCCACAAGGAGCCGTGGGTATGTGAGACACCATCTGCTTGCTTCAGTCTGTGCCTGTGGAGGGACTCCAGGGCCTAGCAAAGTCTGTGTCTCAGTGTAGCTGCAGAGGGTTGGGGTGCAGTCACTTCAGAGGCCACCAGCACATACGTCGGTCAGCAGATGCACGGATGAAGAAGATGTAGCATGTTTACACAGTGGAGCAGTCTGTTGCCATAGAGAAAGATGGAGTTGGATCATTTGGAGGAAAATGGATCATCTCGAGACCATTATGCTTAGCGAAAAGTATTGCGTGGTTTCTCTAATACGTTAAAACCTAGTCGTTAAAGTAAGAGATGGAAGAAAGGGAGAAAGTAGACTTTGCGGAGAGGGAAAGGGGAGCGAGGCGGAGGGGATATAAAAATGATCAAGATGCGATATGTAAAATGCCAGTTTCTCAAGCTGATTATTATGTACCACAAGCATGCTAATAAAAGAAAAAATTCAAAGGCCGTCTGTATGTACGGAATACCTTCCAGGTGCCAGTTGGTGAGGCTGGCATAAACCGCAGGGAGTTTAGGGTAGGTGAGGCCAACTTGCAGCCCCACCATCTTTTCTCACCCTCACCATCTTTTTGCACCCCCTTTTTTGAGTGAGGAGAACTTATATAAAATAATACACTAGCTGGGCATGGTGGTGCACTGATGGAATCCTAGCACTCAGAAGGCTGAGGCAGGAGGATTGCCTGAGTTTGAGCTCAGCTCATATTGGTTCAGGACTAGCCTGAACTACACAGCAAGACTCTGTCTCAAAAAAAAAAAAAAGATAGTGTGGTAAACCTTCTTTTAAAATAAACAGTAAACAGTAAACTTTCCTTTTTAAATTCCTTTATTGGGGCTGGAGGAATGGCACAATGGTGAAAGCGTTTGCCTTGCAAGGGCAGTTTCCTAGCACCACGTAAAGCTGGGCGTGGTGGCACATACCTGTAATCCCAGCACTTGGGAGGCTGAGACAGGCAAATTGTCCTGAATCCAAGGCCAGCCTGGGCTACACCAGTGAGTCCAGGGCCAGCCTGGGCTACAGAGTGAGACCCTGTCTCAAAAAAAAAAAAAAAACAGAAGAAAAAAGAAAAAGAAAAAAAATTACTTTATTATAGGAACACATTATTATAGGGCTGAGAGGAGCTCAGTGGTTAGAGTGCTTGCCTAGTAAGTGCAAGGCCCTGTGTGTGGTGGTACACGCTTGTGATCACAGCACTTGGGAGGCAGAGGCAGGAGAACTGCTATGTGTTTGAGGCTAGTCTGGGCTATATAGTGAGTTCAGGACCACTCTGAACTGCAGAGAGAGACCTTGTCTCAAGAAAAAAAAAATACATACACACACACACACACTTTTTAAATTACAGCATTTTTTTTTTTTTTGAGACAGGGTTTCGATCCGCAGCCCAGGCTGGTCCTGACCTCATCATGGAGCCCAGACTGGCCTTGGACTCACAGCAATCCTCCTGTCTCAGGCTTATGTGGTGCTGGGGAATCGAACTCGGGTACTTAGCGCTTAGACTTAGACCCATTGAGCTATTCCTTCAGCCCCTAAATTATAGCATTATGATAGATCTAAGGCAGAAAATTATGGGCTGCAGGATGGGCACACTTGGCTGAGGGTCTGATGGGGAAGATGGGCAATTCCGTGTGGGTCAGTGCTTGCCAGTGACAGGAGCTTTTCTGGATAGGGGGTTGTTTTTCTGAACCAGTAAGTTTTAAATTTGAGTTCAAAATCTCACAGAAAGCACTATCAGAATGTATCTTATAACAATGTTGTGTTCAATTTTAGTGCTTGAAACAATAGCATTAATTCCTATTGAGGTTTTTTCTTCATTTATTTTACTGAGCTAATTCTTCTGGAGGGGCCAGAACCATGCTGCCGGTTATGACTTACTCAGTAGGTGAAGCCAGTAAATGTCTTTAGCTCTTCTCTGAATACGGTACTTAGACAGCCTCTTCTTGTTCTTTTTATTAGTATGTATTTCAACAGGTGCTAGTTCCACTCATGTTGGGAATGATGCATGTACACGGAGCATCTTGTCATGTGTGCTTCCCTTAGTTTTCTTTCTTGTCATGGAAAAGAGCCCGAATTTAACGAGTATGCAAATATTTTCACCCAGGAATTGAAAAAAATTTTTTTTCCAGCATTTTTGTTAACAAAATACTTATTTTGTTATTTTCTTCTTAGTGACGATGACAGCCTCTTCGTATATGATTGCAGTACTGCAGAAAAGAGATCACAAGAAAATAAAGGGTGAGTAGATATGAGGAAGCGTGGATGGGGCACTGCATTGTGAGGGATGGGCTGGTGAGCCTAGCAAGTGATTGTCTTGGTGAGTTTATGTGTTTATCTGTGTACATGCTGGGGATGGAGCCCAGGCCTCACACTGAGCTACCCCCGCAGCCTATTTTTGTTTCTTTTTCATTTTGACACTGGGTCTCATTAAGTTGCTAGGTTGTCCCGGCCAGTTTGAGCTTGCAGTCCTGCCTCAGCCTCCCAGAGTGCTGAGATTACAGGCCTGTGCCACTGGGTCCAGTTTGATGAGTTTTTAATTTCTGACACTTAGTGGTGTAGCAATACTAACTAAGTTCTGTTAAATACCCCAGGAAAGAAATGTGAAAGTAGCTTTCAAATTACGGATTATGAGTACTTAGGACTGTCTTAATTACTTTTTCATCAGTGTGACTCAATATTTGACATGCACACCTGTAGGGAGGAAAGTTTTATTTTAGCTACAGTTTCAGAAGGTCACAGTCCACTCAAGATTGGGCAGCTGGAAAATGGTGGAATCACATGGTGGGGCCGCGGCTAGAGCCAGAGCCGGTGCTGTGGGATCCAGATCCTCACAGTAACCTGGCAGGAATGGGAGGGTCTGGGAGGAAGGGCAGAACCAACACACGCCCCTCCAGGTCCAGCCCCAAGCCCCGCCCCTTCCAGCCAGGCCCCGCCTCCCAACAGTACAATATGCATAGGTGTGTGAGGCTTTTGGGGGACACTCCAGATCCAAATCATAACAAGGACTTTTCTAAATAATGTAATTAGTTTCTGTCAGTAATTATCTTATTGGCTCTTTGAAGTAATAGTGAACATTGAAGCACATTGAGGGCAGATGCCACCCCAGGTAATTGAAAGATAAAAGCTGAGTGTGTCAACGTGTTATGCGGTAGTTTCTGTAGCAGAATTGATCTTTTGGGCTGGGGGTGTAGCTCAGTGGTTAGAACACTAGTCTAGCGAGCATTTGCAAGGCCCTAGGTTTGACATTGTTGTACCCCATAAAAATTGATCTTGTGGCCCAGGATGTTCAGCTATTAATTAGTCAATTTATTTACTTTGAGTTAAGGTCTCTAAGTAAATAAGGTCCAGGCTTTTGCTAAATTCACTGTGTAGCTCAGGCTGGCCTTGAACACATGGCAATCCTCCTGCTTCAGCCTCCTGAATGCTGGGATTATAGGCGTGTACTACTATTCCATTACTGTTTTCAAAGTGACATAGTCCCTGCCTGTGATCCAGGATTCGTCCGTGTCTGCGAGGGATGGACTGCATGGTCTCTGGGGTCCTTCTCAGATCTTCAGCGCCTAGCTAGCTTGCGGAGGCACATGTATTCAGTTGGGTTTTGCCCTTGTAGAATCAGAGCTGCTGTTTGAGCCTCCCTCACCCTTTCATGTGAGTTTGTATTCTGGCCACATGAATCTCTGACCTTTTCACACTCTCCCCTCATCGACAGGGCTGGCTACCGCCGAGCAAAGCCTTCTTTCCCTACGTGAGGCCTGACTGTCCCTTGTTCTCTTTCCCAGGGAGGATGGACAGCCCACGGAGCAGGGGAGGGACACGATTCTGGCGTCCACCTTCTCCAAGTCTGGCAGCTATTTTGCTTTGACCGATGACAGTAAGCGTCTGGTTCTTTTCCGTACAAAACCGTGGCAGTGTCTGAGTGTCAGGTATGAAACGCTGCTGCTGACTTGCCAAGATGTCATGTGTGCACTTGTGCTTGCGTGTCCGTAGCAGGAGTGACAGGAGCCTCAATTATAGCACTGACACCAGCGCTTCATGTCCACTAACTGGTTGGTTCTCCAGCAGCTTGGAGGGTGGCGGGGACTTATTCCCTCCCACATTCGCTGCTCAGGCCTCTTTCTGGCCAGTTGGCTCAGAAGGGCAGAGCTGGGTCCCGATGATGAGTTTCGCGGGCCTTCGCCGGCCGTGACTCCCTGCGAGCCGGGGTGAGGCCCAGGGCGCCACGTCCTGGCAGCACTCAGCTCAGCGACACTCCACACCCTGCAGAGCAGCAGGATGGCTGGGGGCACGGGGGCGCCACCTTGGGCTGCATCACACACACCCCCACACCCCCCCCAACACGTCCTTGGCTCATCATCGGGTCTGTTTTCTGATGTGCTGCTGCTTTCTGTCATCGCTTAGGGGGCCTTGAGGCACAGCCAAGATGGAGATTGTGGGTGACTGCTTTCCAGGGGCAGTGTAGAGTGACAGAGGACCCATTGTCAAGGCACATCAGGGTCCCTTGCCGGCCTAGAGCTGTGATCAGGGCTCCCAAACCAGAGGTGAACACACAGGCTGACTGGTGGTTCTTCTCTTTTGATTTGTGTGTCTCGGCCGGGATGAGGTTCCCGGGGTGCTGTGGAAGAGTGGCGGGGAGCCAGTGCAGGCCTGTTCTGCGGTGTCCCAGTGCCCCAGCAGGTTTAAGCAGGGCGGGTCTGCTGGGACCTTGGCTTGGCCAGCTCCGGCTGGGAACTTCAGGGCTCGGCTGTGTGACCTTCAGCTAAGGGAAGGGACCATGGCAGCCCCACAGGCCCTGCAGAGACACAGTACTTAGGGTGCTGCAAGGCTCTGGCTGTGAACCCCATAACTCCATGGAGAAAAGAATGGGTGGTGCCAAGCCCCGAGCCCCACGTGGCCAGCGGTGAGTGGGCATACTACCAGCTCCCTGTCTGACTTCAGCTGGGCGGTGCGATGGCCTGCTGCCTGTCTTCTGCCTGTCACCTGACTGTTGAATTGCATCCTGGGGTCCCAGCAGTACAGCTTTGCCTGAGAGCCAGATCATCCCAGCTGGACAGACAAGGACTAGGTGGGCCTGCCATGTCTGCATGAGCAGGGTGCCAGGGTGGGAACTGTCCGGGCCAAGCTAAGACCTGTGCCCAGGGTGAGCTTGCCTGGCTATTCTCAGGATGCTGGGATGTGGTTGGCTGCAGCTGCTCCGTGGGCTCCTTCGTGACTGCTGGCCTAGCCCACGACATGTGTGAATGGTGGTGTGCTCGTGCTCGGGGAACTTCAGTCTTTCCTGCTGGAGCCCAGGTGTCCTTCTGTTGCCCGTGGGCTCGCCATGCTTACTCCGTGACGCTCCCGCCGGTCACACCCCGTCCTGCAGCTGCCATGCTGAGAGGAGGAGGAGGTGTTCTAGCTGCTGGCGACAGAATCGACATGCCGCACGTGGTATCCTGTCTGCTGCTGTCCTTTGTCCTGTGTGGAGCACACCGGCCTTGAGCTTAGGCTGTGTCATGTGATGTTTGGAGTCAGCTGTGCTGTGCTTGATGATCGGCTCTTTGTGAACTGGGCCGGCAAGGGAAAGCAGGGGCACGTGGCTGCTCCGTAGTGCCAGGTGGTAGTGTCGCCACATGTGTAGATCAGTGTTACAAGGAGCAGTGCTGTCATACAGAACACGTGGGCCCTTGCCTGTGGGAGAACAGGGTCCCTGTGCTTGGGAGAGCCCTGAGAGAGAGGACGTGGGGTCCTGGCTGGTCACAGAGAGGGCAGCTGGGGCTTTGTCTCCTGTCGAGTAGACCCTGAGGCTGAGCCAGGATGTGGCGCCCTGGGCCTCACCCCGGCTCGCAGGGAGTCACGTCCGGTGAAGGCCGGCGAAGCTCATCATCGGAGAAGTGGGCATGAACGTGGATGTGATTACGTGTGGAGCACTGTGTGCACCGGCTCTGCCTTGCCACCCAGGGCGTGCCTGGGGTGCTCCCGCCTGTCCACGCCTGGGAACATCTTTGCAGGCATGTTCTGCATGTGGCCTGCCTGGTTTTTTGGCCCATTTTTTTATTTAATGAAAAAGACTTAAAAGGAAGTTTTAGTATTTATATACAGTGCGTTAAATGTGGTATATTTTATATGCTGCCCAACACAATTTCGCTTTACTCCAAGAAAGGGCAAAAACATGAGGACACAGGGCCTGACCGGCAGCGAGGTGCAGACTGTTCATGAGCTTGTGAGTTCTGTCCACAGGGAGAGTGTGTGTCCTGGCGGCGGCTGCCCCGTCATCCCGTAGGCTGAGCCACACGGATGTGGCCAGCTGTGTGGGGCTGGAGGGCTGTGGCGGGGCCTGTGCCAACTCGGAACGCTACCTGGGGCTATCCCTGCTTTCCAGGTCCGTGGTGAGGAGGTGCACAGCCCTGGCATTCATGGCCTCGGAGGACAGAGTCTTGGTGGCTGACAAGTCTGGTGACGTCTACTCCTTCTCAGTCCTGGAGCCACATGACCATGGCCGGCTTGAGCTGGGGCACCTCTCCATGCTGCTGGACGTGGTAGGTGGGGGACATGTTGGGTCACTGCTTCAGCCAAGGCCCCTGAGAGGGGAGGGCAGGGGAGTCGGAGGGGGTGGCCGTGGGGTTCTGACAGAGCAAGAGAGCATAGGAGGGAGGCGAGGCGAGGGAGCTAGATAGAGGCGGCCCAGAGGGTGGGAAGGGCTTTGTCCCTGCCGGGGCCAGCCACCTGCTCAGTGGTCTTCCCTGCCACTCCTGGTGCCTGGCCTGCCTAGTATTTCATAGACATCAGTCGCACCCAGGACCCAGCCTAGAGCTGCAAGGGAGAGGTGTGAGGAGACGCTTGGCAGGACTCAGTGACTGGCTGGATGTAGGGACGTGTGAGAGGCAGGTGACGCAGCAGAGCACGCAGGTGGAACGGAAGCTGGCATGGCTGTGGCTCCTGTCCAAGCGGAGGAGCAGGAACTGGGGGTGGTCGGGGCAGAGGGGGCAGCTGCGGCTTTGCCTCCTTATCGAGTGGATCCTGAGACTGAGGTGGCGCCCAGTGCCCCCAGCTGTCCCTGCTGCTCTGTGTGACGCATGGTGGTGCTGAGTGCTATAAGGACATGGTGGCCTGGGGCTGTGTGACGTGAACCGGAGCTGTGGTCCCCTCCCTGGGGACCTGGCGATCAGATGTGGAGGAGGAGGAGGAGGCATGCTGGCCAGCCCTGGATTCCCATTCTGGCTGAGGATGGCCTTCTACGAGGGACTCTGTCGCAGAGTCTGGGTGTTCCTGGGGCCTGATGAGAAGCCAGTGAGTACCTCGTCTTTTCTGCTCCCTCTGGCGCAGACCCTGAGTCCTGATGACCGCTTCGTGCTCACCGCTGACCGGGACGAGAAGATCCGGGTGAGCTGGGCCTCGGCGCCCCACTGCATCGAGTCCTTCTGCCTGGGGCACACGGAGTGAGTGCAGCCTGTGCCACCGGCCAGGAGGCTCAGGGTTAGGACGCAGAGGGGCTGGGGGCTGGCGGCTGGCGGCAGAGCCTGTCCCGGTTCTTCCCTTGGAACTAGGAGCTTTGCACCTGCTTGGTTTCCTGGAGTGAGGCAGCCGGATGGTTGACGTGGAGCGGCTCACAGATGCCCGGGGCGAGGGATGCGCGAAAAGGGGGCGCCAGGCCCTCCTGCCCATGTGCTGCCCGCTGTGCCGCCTCTGCACTGTGGTGTGACTGGAGCCTGCTGCCTTGGCTCATGCCTGGCAGTGGGTAGTGGTCTGTGCTGGGGCCAAGGATCGTTCCTTGGTTGCTTTAACTGTCCACGAGCTAAGTGTTCTCACCCTGGGTGCTGTCCCCCCCCCCCCCCCGCGTGTCCCCTTCCCAGGTGCTCCCTGAGGCGGGGGGGTTCCGAGGCAGGAGACGGGCCGTCTTTGTCTTGGCCTCTGTCTTCCAGGCAGCATGTGTTTCACTCTGTTCCTCAGCTTTCTGATTTCCGTCAGCTGCGTGCCGAGGGGGCTTCCCGGCCCGGCCCCAGAGAAACACCCAGTGCTCGTGTAGACTGAGTGATAAAAGCAGTATTGCAGTTTGTTCTTGTTTCCTGGGTGTGCCTAGGGCCCAGAGCCTGGCATATATATGCAAGGCACAGCTTGCCGCTGGGCTCAGCCCCCGCCCTGTGACAAGATCACAGTTAATCTCACCGTTCCTCTACTTTTTTAGGGGGCAGCAGCCCCGGAAGTGCCCCTGTGGCCCACTGGGGGTGGTATTGCGCCCCTGGGCCCTTGGACAGTGTGAGCGTGCGTCACTCCCATCTGCTCCGGCACGCTGGGATTGTGGGAGGGCCTGGCCCAGCGTCCAGTTGCTCTTAGTGCCTGACGCGTCCTCAGTAGCTGGCACTGTTCATATTTTCAGACTTGTGGAAACTGGTTCCCACCCTTTCCTGCTGACAGCCTGGGGCAACCCTCGCCCTTGGCTGTGTGTGTTCTGCTGCCTCTGTCCTAGATGTGGGGTGTCTTCTTGAGGATCTGAGCTTAGAACCCCACTGTCCTAGTGGAAACATCCTGTGGCAAGGGGCTGCACCTTGGTTTGTGAGATGCTTGCGGAGGCCTGGGGAGGCCTTGACTGGCGGAAGTAGGGAGCCATTGAGCCATCCTGTCTTGGGGTCTCCAAGGAGCCCTTGCGTTAGTGATTGTGGCCCGTCCCAGTGTGGGAGCTGGGGAGAGCGTGCCCTGCACTGCAGCTGCTAGAGACCACATTCGCAGCCAGCAGGCCGGGGGGCAGGCCGAGTGCAGGGGAGCTGGGCTGGGCTCACTGGAGGTGGGGATCGGGCTACACTGTGCAGGGTCTGACACTGGGCCCCCTTGTTGGCATGGCTGCTTTCCTCTGCTCTGTGCTCTGAGCCTCACCTAAAGGTCACCAGCCTTCTGTGCAGGCAGTTGGTAAAGGTGGGTGCTTGGGGAGGTCTGGTTGAGCATAGCAGCTCCTAAGCAGGGCGCCTGTCCTGGGACGCCTGGCAGGCATAGGGGACAGCGCTGCTAGGTCCTGCGCTTGGTAAGAGGTTGGCACGTGCTGGGGACCGTGGCGGGCATGGCCCCATCTAGAGGCTGTCCCGAATCACTCCCCAGTCCAGGCCCGGGGTGGAGGTCAGCAGGTCTCTTTTCAGTCCCCAGGGCACACCAGTGGCTGACCCTTGCCTCTCACTTTGTAGGTTTGTGAGCCGCATCCTGGTGGTTCCTGGGCACCCCAAACTGCTGCTGTCCTCCTCTGGGGTGAGTACGCTGCTTGCTGTGGCTGTGGGGCTCCTGCGTGCCGGCCTGTGTGCTCACAGCTGTGGTTCCCACATGCACACGGCCCTGCTGGCCAGTGGCGTCCACTAGGTGGTGCCTCCTTCCTGACTCTTAGAGCTGCCTGTGGGTGCCCCCCCCCCCCTTGCTGGGGCTGCGTGCGTGCGTGCAATTGTGTGCAATTGTGTGCATGCGTGTGTGTGTGTGTGTGGTGTGTTTATGTGGTGAATATGCTGTGTATGCATGGAGTATACATGTATTGTAGCTGTGTGTGTACCTGTATGTGTATGTGTGTGTTCTGTAGGTGTGTGTAGTGTGTATGTGTGTGTGGTGTGAACTTTATGGAGACGACCTCTTGGCGTAGGACAATTTGTAACGGTGGCCGAGGCGGTCACAGGGAATGTCCTTGACTATCCTTGGCTGTTCTGGGTGCGTGCCACTGGCCCTGCCTCCTCCCCAGCCCCAACTGCCCACCCCTCTGTCTTCGCAGGACTGCACACTGAGGCTCTGGGAGTACAGGAGTGGCCGCCAGCTGCACTGCTGTGACTTGGCCAGCCTACAGGAGCCTCAGGGACACAAGGTAGCTGTGGTGCTGGGCTCGGGCTTGGGGGCTGGCAGGATGCCCCTCTGATGGTGTTGTCTGACCTCCGGGATTGGAAGAAACGGGCAGCGTTTGGGTTTTGAAAATGCCTGGCATGGTAGGGGAAATAGTTGACATCCTGTCAGGAGCTAGCCTATAGCAGGGTCTCTGCTCCCACTTGGAAGGGGAAACTTAGTGCTTAGCCGAAAGCTTTGCCTCAGCTCTGCCATCCTGCCTGCCCTGACCGCCAGGGAGTGTGCCCAGGACTGAGGCCAGCTGGGCGGTTGTGTCTGCGCGGTAATCCTCAGGGATGCCCACGCGTCCCTGCCTGTGGCACCTGCCTGGAGGCAGCCTGCCCTGGGTGTGACGGGAAAGGGGTGGTGCGGGGGTGCTGCTGGCTGCTGGCAGCGCCCAGTTAAGCAGCTGCTTCCCCCTGCAGAGGTTTGCTGCGTCCAGGATTGCATTCTGGGGCCAGGAGAGCTGTATAGCGCTTCTGTGTGACTGGTAAGCCGTGACAGCATCTCTGCTTCCACAAGCCTGCTGTGGTAGGGGCAGGCAGGTTGTCTGCAGACCAAAGGCCTCTCCAGCTTGGCGAGGAGGCCGAGGTCCACACTGCCAGTGTGGCTTTGACCTGGGGCTGTCCACTGGCTTACGGGCCTGGTGCCTGCCCCTAGGAGAGTGAGGCAGGTCTCTTCGTTGGTCCCACTGAGCACCGACGGAGGCAGGGCTGGTGGATTCAGAGAGGAAGTGCTGCAGAACTGCTGTGTCCCCGGCACTGCCGCCGCGCCCAGACAGGCTCTTGCACTCCCCACTTGGTCTGTGATGGCCTCCTGGCCGGCCTGAGGCACGTAGGCTCATTGTAGAGATGGGTAGGTTTGGGGAGAGCCTGGCCCCGGCCCCTGGTGCCGGGTGGCGTGGCTGTTGCGTCTCCCTTTGTCGCGCACTGGGGACCTGTTGCTGTGTAACAAGGTGCCTCAGTGCTCAGGGCTTGATGGTAACAACTGCCACGTCAGCTTCTCCTGGTAGGGTTGGACAGCTCGGTGGGCCCTCGTGGCCCAGCGTGTGCCCTGTGGGTGGGATGGGTGGGGCGGTGCTGTCTTCGGGTGTGGGCCCGTGGTGACCGTCCTCTCTCTCTCTCCTGGAAGCCTCCCTGTGGTTTTCATCTTTGAGCTTGATGCTGACCGCCAGCAGCTGGTATTCCGACAGCAGCTGACTTTCCCATGCTGCGTGTGGGACGTGGCATTTGAGGAGACCCAGGGGCTGTGGGTTCTGCAGGACTGTCACAATGCACCCCTCGTGCTCTGGAGGCCCATGAATGGCCAGTGGCAGGTAAGTCTTACAGCCTCACGTGGGGCCTGCTGTAATCTAAGCCTGGGGTGCCTGGAGGCTGTGGTTTTCTCGCTACCTGAGCCCTCTTCAGCCAGGTCACATATAGTTCCTGGAGCTATGACCTAGAAGGGCTGTGGCTGGCATGGAGGGAGCGGGGCTAGCCAGACCGTCTCTGTTGTGGGATAGCAGTTCCTGTGGGCCACTGGTGGTGTGTCCCTCCTGGAACTCCCGTGTCCCCTCCTGTGAGGTGGCTCTAGGTGTAGTGTGCAAGTCAGGGAGCATGGCCCGTGCTGGGTACTCAGAGCACATGTGCCTGAGATGAGGAAGTCATATGGGATGTGAACAGACACACCTCATTGCCCGGGGCTGGTGAGCCCTTGTAGTCTGGGGACGAGATGTGCTCAGGGCCATCCGTACATGTCTGTACCCTGTGCCAGTGCCCATGGCTGTGAGCCTCTGTCCCCCTGCACTCCCTCGGGACTTGGTGTCTGCAGTAGCGAGGCCTGGGAGGCCTGCAAGCCTGCTGGGTGGACGGCCATGCCCGCGAGGTCCAGGCTTCTGCCAGGCAGGGTGAGCACTGCTGACCCTGGGCCTTCGTTGGCAGCCTGCCTGGGCATCTGTGGCCCTCTGGCCAGCACTGTGGCATTCCGTCACACTGTGGGGGTCACTTCTCCCTACTGACCGGGCTTCCTCTGTCACCACAGCCTGCTCCTGAAAGTGCCGCATCGCAGCGCCTCTCTGGCCACCTCCGAGGGAACTGGGCCATGTTGGAAGGTGAGGACGGGCGCCTCGGCTGCTTGTCCGGCCCGTCAGACGTGGCGGGCAGCAGGCTCCAGCGGGGGGCCCTTGAGGGAGCAGTTCTGGGTCCCCCGTAGTGCAGGTGGTGACTGGGTGGGTTGGGGGTCGCCTGAGGGGAGGCTGCAGTCACAAGGAGAAGGTTGAGGCCAGACGATGTCCCGCCCACCAGTGGGCGCGGTGGCCCCATGTCTGAGCCATCGTGTGAGGTTGGGGACGTGAGTGCTGCCCTCAGCCTGCCGCTGGTGGCATCCCAACTGGGCAGAGACAGATGGGGCTGAGTGTCACAGGCGCCGTCAGCCGGGTTTCTGCGTGTCCGTGCTGGTTTGTCAGCACGTTCCTTCTCTGCTGCCTGAGGGCTGTGTGGGCCCCAGGGGTCTGACTGCGACGGCCGGGTCAGGAGCCGAGTTTGCAGTCCGACCTGGCACCTGTCCTTGTTCCCGCCCCAGGCCCCGCGGCAGTGGACGGCGGTTTCCATGGCCTCTACAAGGCTGCCTTCGACAACATGAGCTCCTACCTACAGCGCAAGCAAGAAAGGCTGCAGCAGCGGCGGGCACCGAAGCAGCAGCCCAGGGGGACCCCGGCGGGGACCCCGGGACAGGCCAAAAAGGCCCGGCCTGCCCCGGCGGCCTCTGGCTGCTGACCTTCGCGCCTGTTTGTTCCCCCCAGATGGACGAGGGCAGCCTTCAGGTCCCTTGCCGCTCGGTAAACGTCTCTGGACTCTGGGCTCCAGGGCATTCTAGCCGCTGAGCGGGGCTCTTGCTGGCACCAATGCCTTTGAGTCAAGGGGAGGGTGACTGAGTGGTGGAAGTGCTGGGCCACCATCGGAGCCCATGAGCTCCCGACAGGCCGGCCTTTCCGGCCTGCCCCAGCCCCGTAGGAGTCCGCAGGTACCAGGTGCGTTTTCAGGCTGCTCCTGTCACCTCCTCCCGGTGGCCCTCTGCCTTCTGTGGCCGCTGTCACTGCAGTTGAACTTTCAGGGCTCCAGAGCCCTGGCTGCCTCCGTGTACTCAGTAGCTGCCCGTGATGACTGGCTCCATCTGGACCCCACAGAAGCGTCCTGTCCCTACCTTGGGGGAGCTGGGAGGGTGCCCACTTGGCATGCGGCAGGGTCCTTCCTGCAGGGCGTGTATAGCTGGGACCTCCCCTCCCAGGGGATTGGCTGGCCACATGCGATCTGTGCCCTGGATGTGGGCTCTGCGCACAGCACCGCAGCAGCACGGCAGCTGGGCTCTGTCGCCGATGAATAAAGGCGGGCTTTCACAGCCTCCTGGGGTGTCCCGGGGTGCTGGTCTTGGGGACTCGGTGTGCGTGCTGTACGTGGGAGCCGCGCTGCGTCCTGGGAGACGTGCGGTGCCTGCGGCAGTTTGGCCGGCTCTCCTCGGCTCCTCTCCCAGTGCAGTGCAGCCAGCGTTTCAGCGATGGCTCAAGAACAGGTCTTGCTGCGGCGCCTAGGGCTCCGAGTGTCTGCATGTCTTTCCATATCAGCCTATAAGCGGTGCCCTTCCTGACTGACCAGCTGCTCCCGGCATGGCACGGTGGAGACGGAGGGTAGGCCCTGCTGGCCAGGAGGTCTCGCCAACTTGGTGTACCCCAGGCCTGAGTCAGCAGTTGGTTTTAGGATTTTGATTTTAGGAGAAATCTAGGCTTAGTCTTGTCAGGTCTTGATGTGGGGACCCGTGGGGCTGGGCTGTCGGTGCGCTTGCCTAGCGGGAGAGGCCCCAGGTGTGAGCCCCAGCACCGTGGGACTGTGGCCGTGGGCCAGATCCTGCCCGCCCGACAGGGAGCCCAGCTGGTTTTAATACTGTCTGAAATGGTTGAAAGCAAATAAAGGGGAAACTAAGATTTCATAATGTGAATGTTTCAGGGTTCCTGAGTAACTGGCAACACAGCTGCTTGCTGCCTGGTGGTGTCTCTGCAGTGTGACAGCAGGGACGGGAGGGGACAGAGACTCAGAACCGGCGGCACCTGCAGTTTTCAGTGTCTGCCTTCCACAGAAATGTCCCGTGGCCCCTTGATGCCGTTTAAACTGTAACCATGGAAATGAGCTGGCGTCCCCAGTTTGCTAGGCAGCGTTCCAGCTCTCCATCCTCGGAGGCCGAGCTTCCTCGGTCTAGGAGAGGATGTCTGTGAGGTCCAGCCCCCAGCTTGGGCCCTGCCCCAGCCAGTGCTTGTGTTGGGAGGGGCTGGGTGCATCTCTGGGGCTAGCTCCGGGCACTGCTCGAGGATGTTCAGGGTTCCTGGGGCCTGGCAGGGGGCTGGAGAGTTACTGTCCTGATACTAGGAGGGCTGGTTTGGGAGGGACTGTGTTGACCATCTGTCTTTCCAGGGCTCACTTTACATGACTTGTGTCCTTAATAAGGTTGTATGTGCACATCATAGGGACCGGATAGCATGGAATGGCCTGTTCTGTCCCTGCCCTTCCCCTGCTATGTCACCCCACCATGGCCCTGTGCTCCCCCAAGAGGCCGTGCCTTTCAGGGATACTTCCCGTGTCTGCGTGATGCCTCACCCCTGGGTGTCCCTCTCTCACGGTGCACACTCGGACGGGTCATTGTCCACCTGCTTGTGTAGGCCGTTTATGTCTGTGCCCAGGGCGTGCACGAGTGGAGAAGCGGGGAGCATTGCCTCCCCTGCCTATGCCTGTGACAGTTAGCGGCTCCTCCTCTGACCTCCTCTGTCCTGGGCCAGGTATGGCTACCTGCTGTACCCTTAGTGTCCTTTTAGGTCCTGTGGTCGTTCCTCTGTTAGTTCCCCTGATGCTGCTGACAGGTGTGCCGCTGTGGTCCTGCAGGACCCCAGGAGACTGCTCCACATCTCCAGGTGCTTGGTTCCACTAGTTTCTCTCACAGTAGGGTAACTTGAACCTTGACTTCGGTCTTGTATTTGGAGAATTTTTGTAGTCAGACCTGGTGGGACAGGTCCAAAAGTCCAGCACTCTAAGAGTCTGAGGCAGGAGGATCACAAATTCAAGCCCAGACAATTTTATGAAACCTTGTCTCACAATCAAAAATGAAAATAGGCTTGGGAGGTAGATCAGTATGAAGGTCCTGAGCTGGATCTCCAGCGTCCCTACCCACAGAGAAGGGATTTCCGTCTCTGTCCTCTCATCTCTGACAGTAGCACCCACTTCCTCCCTTCCCTTTGTGATCCTGTGGTCCTGTGGAGACCCCTTGCTGTGACTGCCAAGCAGTCTCTTCATTTGTCAGGGCTCTGGTTTGGATCTGAAATGTGCCCCAGGTTCTCATGTTTGGAAGGTGACTGGGTAACGGGGAGCCGTGCTCGTCCGTGGAGTCGTCATGGACGGCTCACGGCTGCATGTGCTCCTGGGAGGTAGGTCTCTGGGAACTTGAGCTGGCGGCCGGGTTCCTGTCTCTGATTCCTCCCTTTCTCTGCCGCCTGTCCTCTGCCTGCCACCATGGTGTCCCTGCCGTGGAGCCCCCAAATGTGGATGGACTGTCCTGAAACCAGGCGGTAGGTAAGCCTCTCTTCCTGTGAGCTGTGGGCGTTGGGCATTGTGTCCCGTTGATGGGGAAGTAGCGAACAGCTTCATGTCTTGACTTACTGGGGGAAGATTTGCTTTTCTGTACTTAGCTTTACTCCCTATTTGCTGGCCTCTCTGCAGCTTGTTTGTGAGACAGGGTCTCGCTCTGTGGCCAGGCTGGCCCTGAGCTCACTGTGGTACCCAGGCTGGTCCTGAGCTCACTGTGGTGCCCAGGCTGGTCCTGAGCTCACTGGGGTGCCCAGGCTGGTCCTGAGCTCACTGGGGTGCCCAGGCTGGTCCTGAGCTCACTGGGGTGCCCAGGCTGGTCCTGAGCTCACTGGGGTGCCCAGGCTGGCCTTGGACTCAGGGCAATCCTCCTGCCTCAGTGTCTTAGTTCTCTATTTTTTGCTGGGACAGAATACCTGACATCCACAGTTTAAGGGTGGAAAGTATATTTTAGCTTGCAATTTCAGAAGGTCTCAGTCTATCCTTGGGTAGCTGGTGACGGTGGAGGTGCATGGCAGGGCCCCAGCGGGGGCCGGCATGAAGCCAGGCGAGCAGGGGGGCGTGGAGCTGGCGTACATCCTTCCAGGCCCTGTCCCAGTGTTCCGCCCCTTCCAGCCGGCCCCACATCTTAATAGCACACAGTTTCATAGACAGTCCCAGCATCCAGATACTTGAGGTTTTGGGGGGACTTTCTAGGTCTAAACCATAAACTGCTCCTGGCCTTCAAAAGACTCAGGTCTACCTAGTTATACAAAATACATTTAGTTCTCTAACAGTTGCCAAAGGCTTAACGGTTCTAGTGCTGCTAGAAAGTCTAGGTCCAAAGTCGTTTCTTGAGACTCAAGGGAAACTTCGTTGAGTGAGCCTGTGTGAAAATCAAGGAAAGCTAGACACTCGTAACACACAAGGACGCTGGGTAGACCTTTCCATTTCTAAAGGGAGGACTAGGAGGATAGACGCAGTTGGATCAAAACAGGTGAAAGAACAAGAACAAGCAGGTCAGGCTCCAAATCCTGCAGTTCCTTGCGTCCTGTAGCTCGGCGTCCAGAGCCCAGTGTGAGCTGTGGCGAGACGTGAACTCCCAAGGCTTTAGTGAGCACTGCCGCTGCGGCACTGTAGCCGCAACCCTCCACGGGCCTCTCTCTCAGGCAGGCTCTGCTCATGGCCTGTGGCCTTCCTTGGCACATGATCCATGATCCTGGCATCTCCAAATTTCTGGGCTCTCCATGGCACCTCTGGCTTTTCCTTTACAACCGCACGCACGGCCCTCCCAGGCCTTCGGAAATCTGGGGGTAAGCCACCACGACCTCACGGCTCTTGTATCCAGCCGGCCTAGGAAGCCAGCAGCATCTGCACCGTTGGCGTGAGAGTGGTGTGGCCTCCTTGGACAGTGGCTGCAGCAGCCGCCAGGTGCCTAGACGGCTGAACTCCAGGTGGCTGGACCCTGGCAGATGTTCCCCTCTTTGGCCTCACAGCCTGCCCTGGGATACTCTGAGAGCAGTTTCCTGCCTGTCTTACCCCAGGGCGCCGGTAGAATTGGTTGTGAGGTGAGGCGGAGCGTCAGCTTGGGTTGACTGGTTTCCAGAATCTTTGCTTGAAAAGTTATCTTTCCTCCAGGATCGTGTGTTTATGCCTTTGTTGGAAGTCAGCTGGGATGGTGCGTCCTGGGTCAAGCCCCAGTCATGACAGGCATCAGTCAGGCGTGTCTGTGGAGGCCTGTTATTTCCATACCTCACGTGCACCCTAGAGCAGGCCTCAGCAAGCTCCCTGACCCCGGCCCTGTCCCGGCTCCCTCAGGGGGGACTTGAGGAACCACACGGTGGCTTTGCCACGTGGCTGTCCTTCCCACTGTGTGGGGGAGCTGCTCAAGCATCCCTGATGGGGGACAGTGAGCTGGGGCTGGGAGATGCACCACATCTGAGGGCCCATGCCCCATGTGTGGCCACTGCCGGGAGGCACGGCCAGCCTGGGCCTGTGTCCAGTCAGCTCGGGCAGCTAGTGTCACTTCTGTGGCCGAGTCACCCCCTCAGCATAGGCTATGGTTTATAGCCACCTTCTATATACTATTTACTTATCTACGGTACTGGTGGTCGAGCCCAGTGCTGTCAAATTGAGCCAGACCCCAGCCCTTGTTTTATTTTTGACTTCGAGGCAGCGTCTCGCTAAGTGGATCAGGCTGGGTTTGTGCTTGCACTCTTCCTGCCTCAGCCTCGCACACTGCTGTGACGATAGTGCTGGCCCCAGGCCGCTTAAAGAGAAATCTTTTATTGTAGGACAGGAGGACAACACGGTGGGGAAGACATCTCACCATCGAGTCCCGGAACGACTGGCAGTGAAATCCTCCTGCCGAAGCTTGTCTTCCGCAGGCTGGGGCAGACTGTGCAAAACACTGAGTCCTCTTTGCCCAGTCAGCTTTGCTTAATGAACATTTTCCAGTAAAACTGCCCATCCTCAAAGCGCAGCGCAGCGCTGCTCCGGCCGGCGCTGAAGGCCGGCTCTGTTTTGCTTGGAGTCCCCACCTCGCTCCAAGCCGCCTGAAGGCTCCAGCTCTCTGAGTTTCTTGGCCTTTGGGCTGGGCAAAGGGGTTGGCTTGCCCCTTACAGCGTGATGAGGGGCACTAGAGCCCCGAGAGGGGGTGGCCTGGGGCAGGGTGGTGGGCTGCCATTTCCCCCAGGCAGGCAGGGAAGTATCCCCACAGAGGAGGCTTGGTAGTAACTGGCCCTGAGATGCTGTGTCCATCCGTGGGCCTGGGCCTGGGCCTGGGCCCGGGCCAGTCCATGCAGCAGAAGGACTGAGGGTGAGGCCCAGCTCAGAGCAGCAGCGCAGGGAGGCCATCCTGGTTACACCCACGGGGCCCTGTAAGAGGACAGCAGATGAGGCTGGGGAGACATGGAAGGCCCGTGCCCAGGTTGCTGGGAGCCCTGGGAGGCCTCTCATCCAGCGCTCTGGGAGGCTGAGACCGGAGGATGGCAAGTTGAACCCTAGCATGGGCTGGGCACAGGACCGCGAAGCTGAGCCCAGGTCCCACCCCTCCCCACCAGACGTCCACCCTTCCGGAGGCAGGCGGCTCACGGCAGCTGCCTTCTGCCCCATTCTGGAAGCACAGGACGTGGCGGTTGCGGGTCCCCTGTTGCGCATGAGGCTCTGAACACTCTTTCCTTTGTGGTGATTGGCTGCTGACCCTGGGGCAGGAAGGTCACGTGGAAATAAAGGCAGCACAGGGGTCGATGCTGAGGTCAGGGGCAGGGTTTCAGGATCACCTGCAACTCCATGGCTCCCACCTGGGGGTCCACGTACAAGCTCCTCTAGCTGCTTTTCTGTTCCCCAAAGTGGGGGCTGTGTGTGCTTATGAGGAGCCCCCTGGGCACACCTGGCTGGCCTGTGCCTCCAGCCCAGGGGACAAGGCCTATGCCCCTGGGCTCTGGGCCTGGAGGGAGAGGACTTAGGCCGGCCTCAGGCCCACCAGTCAGCTCTTGGGTAGGCACCACCTCCGCTGGGTAGGGCTTAGAAGGCCTGGGGAAGCACTAGTGCAGAGCCTCCCCGCCTGGGGCCAGTGGCCAGGGCACCGTGAGTGGCAGGCAGGCCGGCCACACATCAGCCAGCTCCCGGCAGGGGCTGCCCGGACTTCCGCCCGTGCCCATTTTCGTGCTGTGCTGGGTTGAAGAACTGTGTCTGTTCAGACGTGATCAGACGTTTCAGCCAGTGTTCACACAGCCTGTACTGTCTTAGAAATTCCACGTCATCTAGAGGTAGTTGTGAGTGGACAGGAGGATGTGGGGGACTCTGCAGGTTCAGTCTTATCGGAGGAACTTGAGCATTGGAGGGTCCTGGCACCAATTCTCCAGGACACTGAGGGACAACTGCATGGGTGATAAATGCCTATGATGACGAATTTGGAGGTGGAAAGGTTCTGGGGCTGGCCCTGTTGCGTCCGGCTGTGGCAAGGCAGTGCTGCCACAGTGCAGGGCATGGCAGCCAGGAAGCAGAGGGAGCAAGCACATGAGATTAGGGCCGGAGCCCGGATGGAGTCCCTCGGGCCACCCCCCATGACCCACTCCTTCCAGCCCAGGCCCCACCTCCTGTCTCTGTCCCCTCCCGATAGTCTACCAATTTATGACCTGTCAGTGGATTAATCCCCGACAGTTAGAGCCCCGTGACCAGGACAGCCACCGGTATGGCAGGAGTGCACCCTGACTCCACAGGCATTTCTCAGCCTGATCGAGTCGACAGTCAAGATGGCCTGTCACATGCAGGTAAGAGTGTGCAGACTTGTGTGTACCCAATCCCAGGAAGCATTGTGTGCCCCGTGATGGGGGGCAAAGGTGGCGAGGCAGCTGAGACTCCAGTGTGACATGAAGTCTGTGCACTCTGCATTTGGGTTGTATTTCTACCAAAGTTACCATCTGGATCAGCTTTGTGGGATTAAAATAAGAAACAAGAACAAAACCAAGAAGAGGTGAAGAAATCGAGGTTCCCATCCGCACTGTGTGGACCCAAGAGGAGATCTGTGGCCTCACTGGCCTGGAACGGGTCACTCAGCGCAGCAAGGCAGCATTCTAGACCTCACTGGGAGGAAATGCACACTCCGGGGAAGGCAGACACGCCTGGGAATAAAAGGTCCACGGAGCTCAGGTTATGTGACCAGCCTCCAAAGGCCAGCGCTTCAGGTGAAGATCCTCATAGGCGACTGTCCCTCAGGGGGAAGAGATAGCCAGTGGCTGCTTCTCTCTCCTTGGTCACCGGGAGTCCAGGAGTCCATCCACACGGGATGGGGGTGTGAGCACAGGGTGAGTGTGCAACTGCCTGGGCTGTGACACACGGGGGGGTTGGGACTCTCGTGGGCACAGTGCTGCCCATCCTCAAAGCAGGCACAGGGAAAGGGCCTCTGCCCTCCCCTGCGGCAGAGACCTCAGACATGCTGAGGATTTCAGAGTGGAGTCCCCGTGTCCCTGAGAGCGAGCACTCGGCCTTTACTGTCCCTGCAGGGGGCACACCCACCACCTCTTGGCCCCGCGTGGCCCACATGGTCACACCAGGCTCCCTCTGCACATAGCACGGAGGTCGCTCTGCTCACAAACACATGCGCACGTCCCCTGGCTGTGGCGCCGCTCTGACATTTAATGTGGAAGTTACATGGATGGGCGTTTGCATCACATCACATCACGCTGGTCATGTTTCCCACGGCACACGTGGTGCGGGTGCCGTGTCCTTCGTCTCCACGTGGGGACGTCTCAGAAGCAGCAGAGGGACACAAAACTCTACTGAAGAAAAAGTACAGTACCCGTTTCTGTAGAAGAATATATTATTTAAAAGACGGTTTAAAAATAAAAATTCTGTACAGCATCATGGATTCTTGTGTGTGTGTGTGTGTGTGTGTGTGTGTGTGCGCGCGCGTGCGCGTGGGCATGTGCACATGTGTGTGCATGTGTATCAGTGAGCAAAAAGGTCCTTAGAAAACGTGGTCTGGTGGTTTCGGGTGTCCACAGCAGCAGTCCTTGGCACAGAGGGCCCCTTGAGGCCCCGCCAGCCCCATCTAGACCGAGGCCCACGGGCCCGCAGCTTCTTCTGGTCCATCTGCTGTGAAAAAAAAAAAGGGATGCCAGGTTTGCCTTGGCAAGGACAGAAAGCACCCAGCATGCCACATGACCAGTTTCAGAGGGTAAAGGTCACAGGACCCACTGCTGTGCATATGGACAGGAATCTCCAGAACTGGACCTAATCCAAGGACTAAGGCCATTTCCCCAGGCTTCTGGTAGAGGCAGAACTCTGCTCTGTTTGCTGCTGAGGACCAGGCTCTGGGGCTCAGGGAGGTAGGGACACCCGTGTCACCTGGCTCACAGGCAGCAAAGCTGGGCTCAAAACAAGGTGTGCTGGAGGCAGGGACTTCACTGCCCCTGTCTTACTCGTTACTGGGACAAGATTCCTGACATCCACAACTTAGGGGAGGAAAGACTCACTTAGCTCGCAGTTTCAGAAGGCCCCACGGCGTGTCACGGCAGCCATGGGAGCCCATGCGGAGGGTGGAGAGCTGCCCACAGCATTGTGCACGGAAGGCCACGTGAGGAGGGAAAGAGCTGATCTGTGGAGACTCCGGCCAGGCCGGAGCCTTGCTCTCCTCCTTTGCTTCGTTCAGGCTGCCAGCTGGCTCTGGCAACACCCAGAGTGGGTGCCCCTCCCTCACCTCCTGGCTCACAAGTCAGCTAGCACACACCTGAAAGCTCTCCCGGGACGCCCCCATCTCAGCGCGTTGCCTCGCTCCCTCCCGCCCAGCCAGGCCCCACCTCCCAAGACACAGCGTTCCACAGTTACCCCCCTACATCCGAGCACACGAGCCTCCTGGGGGACACTCCGGATTCACACCGTAGCCACCTCGGAACAAGCAAATCCGATCTCTCATGCCCTGGATGCGCTCTAACTGCGATGCCCTCAGATGACCCGGCATGTGGGTGAGGTGCCCTCATTATTAACATGATGCACGGGCGCTGTGCTTTCCTGCCCCAGGGACACGGGCTGGCTGGCATCAGCGTGGGGTGAGGCGTGAAGCCTCGGAGGCAACCGCTTGTATTTTTGAAAGGCATGAAGTGTCTCAGCTGTTTCTTCCCTTCTGCATGGACGGACTGAACGCAGGGAGTGCTGAGCTACATCCTCAGTTATGTATTTGTTTGTGTGAGACAGGGTCTTGCTCTGCAGTCCAGGTTGGTCCTGAACCGACTGTGTAGTCCAGGCTGACCTCAAACTCACAGCAATCTTCCTGCCTCAGCCTCCCAAGTGCTGGGATCGTAAGCATGTGTCACCATGCCCAGCTTCCAGCCTATTTAGAGATAATTTAGTCAGTTATACTTTTATAGTACAAATGATAGAAATCCAGAGTCTTATTTGAGCTGGGCAAGGGCCCTACCATTGGGCTACACCTCTAATCCTTTTTTAAATTTTGAGACAAGTTTGGGCTCAGATTTGTGGCACTGTTGCCCCAGTTTCCTGAGGAGCTGGGATCACAGGCCTGTGCCATCATGACTGGCTCATGGCCCTGTCTGTGTGTGTGTGTGGGGGGGGGCGGGGCGGGGGGAACTGGGGACGCTGGAGACGCAGCCTAGCATGTGCCACATCTTGCAGACAAATTGCTGCGGACCAAACAAAAACCCCAACTCTTAGAAGTGGTGCGTGTTCTCATTACTGGCCTTTTTCTGTTAGCTGAAGCATGTTCACTTCTTTCAAAGCCCAATTCTAATGACCATATGCAAGGAATCAAGTTTACGCTTATTTAAAAGCCTTCTGTATGCTGCGGTTGGGATGTGGGGTGCGTCTCTCCTCAGGCTTCATGTGTGTTGAAAGTGAATTCCACTGTGAGGTCCGTATCAACAAGACAGAAACCTAATCAGACCATGCTGTCAGGTGCGAGGCCTTGGAGGTGGTCAGGATTAGCAAGGTCACTCGGCAGGCATGGGGATGTCCAGCCCGTGGCCACGTGGCATTTGGCCCAGTCCAGCCAGGGGAATTGTCACACCAGGGTTGAGTTAATTGTATAATAATTCAATCATTCAGCCACTGATGGCGGGCTAACTTTTAAGTTGGTTTTGTACGTCCTGCAAATAGTGTCGTCAGTACCCAAATGGCCCAGGATAGAACGTTCCCACGGCTGCCTCCCACGCACGCGTGCCCTGCCCCACGCCTCTCCCGATACCCAGGACGGCACGCCCACCTCACCCGAGTACAGATTACCGAGTGCGCAGAGAGGTCAGTTCGGAGGAGCGCTGCTGTCATGTCTGGCCACTTCGCTGCTGCTGGGCTTCCCGGTGGCCCCGGAGGTCAGGTCTTCTGTCTTCCTCTGCAGCTAGGGCAGAGCCGAGCCGGAGGGTCAGCCAGAGGTGGGTGCGGGAAGGTACCGCCCATCTTGGGAAGCCCTGTCACCTGTGTGTGTCACCAGTGTGAAAGGCGGCCACCTATAACCTCCGTGTGCCGGGACAGGCAGCCAGTGCTCTGCAGGGACAGCTCAGGGGGGGCGTCAGCCTGGGTGGCCGCTGCCTGGACACGGAGCTCAGGCTGACTGCCACCCCATGCCGAGGGGGGCCAGCTGGGGGCAGAGTCCCCGCAGGTCCTTCTCCATGTCTCTCAGCAACCGCCCTGTCCCCAGAACCACCAGCCAGGGGCTTTTGTTGCCCCGTCATCCCCCCACGGTGGAGCGGGGAGCTGCTGAGTCCCTTCACCCCTTTTTGGTATGGCGTAGCACCATGTGCAGTCCTGGTACCGCCCTGCCCTCGGCACAGGGTGTGAGCGGCTGGGGGCACAAGTGGCCTGGGCGAGAGGCCGGGGCTGCCTTTAGCCTCCCCTGGGGTCTGGCCTCTGGCTTGTCTTGCCCTGTGTGTTTCCGATTAGACCTGCACAGGTTTCAGGTCTCAGGAGATCCAACTACGGAAATCAGGACGTCTCGTCAGGATTTTCAATCAACTTGTAAGCATTTGCTGGGCACCCACGGGACGCCTGGCAGTGTACCCAGTAGGGGTCCACAGCGTGCCTGGGACCACGAGGATAGTGCGCCTGGACGGCAGCTCGGCGCCGCACAGGCTTCTGGATTCCCAGGGAGAAGACAGTCACGGGGAACCGTGACTAGCCTGGGCATGAACAGTGTGAAAGCAGGGGCCCTGGGGGCGTCCCGGGGGCAGGGCAGGGGGCCGTGGTGGCCCAAGCAGCGGCCATGAGGGAGACAGACATGGGGGGCAGTGCCAGGGCCGGGCTTCGGGCAGGAGGACAGATGTGGGGAGGCCGTATGTGGCAGCCAGTGTCAGGGAGGGGCCAGAAGGGGAGAAGTGGCCCAGGCAGCTCAGGGACACGCGGAGGGACCGTAATAGCTCTCAGTCTATGACCAGGATCACTCTGAAACTCAGCGTCAGCGGTACAGCAGCTCCAGGCAGAGCCTGATCCCAGAGCTGCGCCTGCCTGCCTCGGGGCTCCGGCCCGGGGGCGGGAACTCGGGTACTGGCTCTGCACCTGTCTCCCCCACTGTGCTCTGCGCAAGGCAGCCACGGGCAGCAGGAGAAGGGGGCCTGCCTGGGCCGCTGGAGCTCTGGGGGACTGTGGCTGCCCCCTGGCCCACTGGGCTGTGCCCTGCTGGTGCCCTGCTGTGGCTCTCCCTGAGGGTGCCAGGCCTCCGCCTGAGCTGCAGTCTTGGTTTCCTGATTGTCTGCAGCCCCCAGTGCAGATGGTTTCTCCATGGATAACGGTGGGGGAAGAGGGTGGCAACAGCACCCCGTGCCAGCCACCCCCCTCCAGATCCACCGGGATTCGGTGCTCACAGGAGTGCGGCCACGCACAGCCTGTGCTCCTGTGAGAATCTGGTTCTGGACAGGCCACAGAGCTGTCCAAGGCAAGGCTGTTGGGGACCCTGCCCTAACCTGCACCGCTGGCTGCTACAGGTGGGAGTGGCCCCGTTGGGGACCCCGGCCCAGTGCAGGGCGCACCCCTTACCTCCTTTGTGGCCTCGTCCAGGCGCTGCAGCTCCTCGTAGTGGTCTCGGGATTCCCAGAGGGGCCGCAGCATGAGCTCCTCCACCATGGGGAAGAGCTGCGGGCATAGGTGCCCAGGTCAGCTCGTCACGGCCAGCGACAGAGCTGCCTGGCGCCGAGGCCTGCGGGTCCCGTGGGGTCTGCCTCCACGTGGGGGCTGGTAGAGACGTGTGAGTTAGTCCTGACCCTGGAGACCCGCGTGGCTCCTGCCCACAGGCCCGGGCTCCAGACGTTTCCACTCATGTCCCTCCCCATGGGGCCTCAGCAGGCCCCCCGCTCTACCGTGGGGGATGCTGCTGCCGCTGCGGGTGGCAGGGGGCGACAGAAGCCCCCTGGCGGGTGGCTCTGCGGATGGGCGGTTGCTGAGAGACACATGGAGAAGGATCGCAGGGCGTGAATGCTCTGGCCTCGGGGAGCAGCAGCGGGCGCCTGGGCATGCAGCCACTGCTCTTGGTTCGGGAGGCCACTGCGGGAAAGTGGTTTGTCGCTCAGGACAGGGCTGCAGTGGCGAAGGGGAGCCTGGGACCTGGATGACAGGGACCCAGTCAAGGGTACCCGGTCTCTTGGAGCTGATCCGTTTAAGGGGAGGCCCTGGGGCCTGTCAGCAGTGGGGGCCGGGCGGGGAGCTCGGTGCCAGGAGGCTGCAGGAAGGCTCTGGGCACAACAGGGAGAAGGACCTGGTCTGCGACTGTCCCCATGGCAGCAGTGATGCTGGCTCTGAGTGCGGTGGGAGACACCGTGTGTGTCTAAATAAACTTACTACAGTGAAAGACACCCAGCCAGGCATCCCCCTGAAGCCCCTGCTCCCCACACCACGGCAGGCCTGGACATCCTCTGTGCTGTGTGTCGTGGCTGCCTTGATGTCCTGAACTGATCAAAAACATTGACCTGTGGTAGTCACTGTGACCTTAAGGAAGAGCCAGAGCCGCATGAATGAGCAGGTGGAGAGGACGCAGAGTGACGTCGTACCAACCCTGCCTGCCAGTGCAGCAGTGCCCAGGGCCACAGTCACCGTATCCCCATCACAGCTGGTAAGACTCTTGGGAAAGAGGCCTCGCAAAAAGCAGCCAGAACTAGGGGAGGGCTGTGCTGGAAGCGAGGGGGAGATTTTAGGGGAATTCATGACAGTGTAGGGTTTTTTTTACTGTAATCCATTCTTATGTTCAGAGAGAGGGTCTGGCTCTGTATTCCAGGCTGGTGCTGAACTCACCAGGTAGCTCAGACTGGCCTCAAACTCACAGCAGTCCTCCCACCTCAGCCTCCCGAGCGCTGGGATCACAGATGTGTGCCACCCCTGCCAGCTTAGGTGGGGCTGGGGGATCAAGCCCAGGGGCTTGTGCTCGCCGGGCGAGCGCTCTAAATGCCGAACCACACCCCTTATTTACACATTTACTGTATATTTGGGCACCCGTGTCCATGCGTGTGCACGTGTGCAGGCCTGAGTGCGTACACGTACATGCCCCGCACATGCCCGCGTATCTCTGGCCATCCATCTGCAGCAGCGTGTGGCGTCACCCACCTTGGTCACCGTCTCAAACATCGGGATGAGGACGAACTTGATGAAGCCAATCTGGGCCGTGGCCTTGGTCACCGTGTCGCGGTCCATGAAGGGGGCCACGGGGAGCCCCTCGGCCTTCTCCCGGTCGCTCTGCGGGGAAGCAGGGGCGAGCGTGTGAGGGGAGCCCGGGCACATGGGGCCCGTGGGCCTCGGAGGCAGAACAGGCGTGTTCTTGCTGTGGTCTGCCTGCAGCAGGGTGGATGAGAACTGGGAGCAGCCTGGCAGAGCCGGCTTGTCGCCCCAGCACCCTGGGAGGTCGAGGCAGAGGGTCAGGGGAACTCAGGAACTCATCAAGAATGTGTATCAGCATAAAACAAGAAAAAAAGGGCGGGGGGGGGTGGCCCAGTGCAAAGGCCCTGAGGTCAGTCCCCAGTACAAGGTAATAACAAGAAGGGGAGGGAAAACAAATGGATTGGCAGCTGGGGTGCTGGGCGCAGGACCCTCGGAGGCCAGGCCGGAGCCCCTGGCTGGTGGGTGGGGACCGGGGAGTTGGCGGCTTTGGTCGCTGGCCTCTCCATTCCCCTGCCTCTCTGTGTGCGCTGACCCCCTGGGTCCCGCGGGGTCTCCTGGCCTGGCCCCTCCCGCCTCTGCGGCTTTCCTGCTTCTAGGCAGACAACGTAGGAGTCTGTCCCTAAAAGCGGCGCCCTTCGTGGTGGAAGGCGGTGGCTGTGGGCCCGGCCCGTCTCTACTGCGTGCCAGGCGGCGGAGCTGTGGGCAGCACCCGGTCCCTCGCGCCCCCCGGTTCCCGCTGGGCCGGCGCCGTGGATGGAGGCGTCCTGGGCCCCCCCACCTGCATGAAGTACTCCTCGAGCAGGCAGTCCACCCAGGGCTCCGCGACCTCGGCTGGCCGGACCTCGTTGGAGATGTCGCAGCACTTGATGAGGATCATCTTCAGCTGGGCGAGAGGGGCCGGTGTTAAGGCCGCGGGGCGGGACCCCTGGGGACGGCGGCATGGCCCAGCGTGGCTCTCGGCGATTGCCACTGGCACCTTGTCACCGGGCTGGTCTCAGGGAACCTGGTTTTATGAACTTGCAGCCCCGGAGCCGAGTGCAGTGGAGATTTTATCACAGGGCGTCATTACAGTCACACAACCTCAATCTTCGCGGTTAGCGCTGCCCTCTTCCCGGGCCTAACTGATAGGTTAAATTTAGCAGACCTGTGGTACAGGCCTGGCACCCCGGCTCTCCCGGACCCGAGGCAGGATTGCTGGCTGGAGACTGGCATGGGCAGCTTAGCAATGTAGTAAAACCGGTCTCGAGATAGAAACACAGAAGTGGGTTGGGGAGCTGGCTTCGTGGGAAGCCCTGGACTCGATCCCCGGGACAAAGAAAGAGAAAAAAGAATCCCCCCCCCAAAAAAAACCCTTTATCATGAGAGTGGGAACGTGTGCAGGGAGGCCTGGTGCCACCGGGGCTTCTGTGCCCGGGGGTCCTATAAGGTGCCCCTGCTCTGGTCCCCTCGTAGCGAAGGGCTGCTGTCAGAGGCTCGGGCCTGGGGGAGCCCGGTTCTTCCAGGGTCCACCCTTGAACCCGAGGGGGCCTCTCCCCTTGGGTACCTGTACTTCACCCTTGGCCCCCGAGGTCAGCCCTGGAGGGCAGATTAGTCCACCCTGATCAGACAGGGGTGCCCTGGTCCGTCTGCATCTCCGCAGCAACACTGTTTGTAAGCAGCTGATTTTAAAAAGGCGAGTGCACCAGAAAGGACACTTAGACAAGGGGCGTGGGGGGCACCTGTCCACTGCGCTCCTCAGAAACGGCCCGTGCCGGGCACAGCTGGGCCCCTTGTCCCGGGAAAATGCGTCCTCCCAGCCACGCAGCCCTGCCTGGAGGGAGTCTTGGTGGCTCCGAGCCCGACTGGGGTGCCTCCTTCCCCGGCTGGGTGACAGGCTGGGCCCTGCGGCGCCAGTCCCAGCCAGGGTGGGACCTTCTCTGGCGGCTCCCACGGAGGCCACGCAGGACTTACCAGGGTCATATGCTCCTCATTGCTGTAGTCAAAGTTCTCCATTTTTTCTTTGAAAGAATCCATGATCTCTGCATGCCTTGCCATGTCGGTGGCCAGGATCAGCGTGATCATGCCCTGCGTGGTGAGAACCAAGTGTTCAGGCGCACGCGGCTCCGTGGGCACCGTGGGGGATGCAGCCTGGTGTGCGGCCTCCCGCAGCCCTGACGGCAGTCCCACGCACTGTCTAACTTGGACCCGTAATGACAGGAGGGAGGGGCTGGCCCCGTGCAGGGTGCTGGGCCCTGGCGGCTGTGACTGTCACCCGTATGTGCTGCAGGCTGACATGCTGTGGGCTTGCAGATGACCTGTGGTCACTGCACTTCCTCGTGGAGCCCAGCAGGTTTCCACCACGGACACTGTCTCCGACATAGACGCCAGTAGCACATTGTCCCAGAGGTCTTTTCCCTACCACCCAGGCTCTGTGTGTCGGTAGTATTTGAGAATGGTCAAAGAGTATGTTTAACAGCATTATTTTATTAAAAAGGAGAATGCAGGGAGTTTTAATTTGTATTTCTTACTTACTCTGTGGTGTTGGGCAGTGAACCCAGGACCTTTGCACTGAGCTACTCTCCTAGTCCGTTTTACTTTGAAAGGGGACTAAACTGCCAAATTGCCCAGGCTGTGCTCCAACTTAGGGTCCTTGGCCTCCAGAGTGCCGGCGTTACCCGGCGTGCACCATGGGCTTGGGGACATTTCTCCCCCACCGTTTTTATTCACGTACATAAGCAATACGTCATGTTTACAATGAACCTGAGTACTTTGTGCACATACACGTCACATCAGCTTTACAACCCCTTCCCATTTTGGCCCTCCCACCCCCTCCCCAGCCCTTCCCCCTAATCCCCACCATGATACCATGCGGTTCTACAGAACGCCTGTGTTCTAGGTTTCCCAATCAGGGAAACCATGTGATATTTAACATAGTTAATCTTCTGCATCTGACTCACTTCACCACTCGGATCACCCCTCTTTAGATCAGCTTTGCACCCCTGGACTGGGCTGCAGTGGTCAAATCTGGATGCCTCTTCTCTGAGTGTGTGGGGAGTTTTTAATGTAAATATTTCATTAATGTTACAGTTTATCCCCTTTGAAAGCCCGGTTGAAATTTGGCCCCCAGTGTAACTGTTGAGAGCTGGCTAGGCCTTTAAGGAGTGTTTAGTTCCTGCCCTGTCTCAGTCCTCCCGAGGGACTCACTAGCCTGCAGCCTGTCTTGTTGTCACAGGCGTGAGGCCAGCCCCAGACAGGCCAACGCCACGCTCGTGGGCTCCGGCCTGCAGGGCTGTGACAACCGCCTTCTGCTGCTAAATGACCCAGTCTCTGGAGCTGCGTTACAGCCACGTGAACCGACTCAGCTGCTTTGTTCGCCATGCATAGGCTTGGGGGCAGGGCAAAGATCAGAACCAAGGCCGCCCACCCAGCCTTCACCCTCCACCCTCCCACTCCTCCCTTCTCCACCCATCCTCTGTGCACCCCTCCCCCACGCCTCCACCTACCCCCGGGGTCACACATCCACATCCCACAGGCCTTCACGGGGAATCTCAGTGCCAGGCATGCTGTTCTACTTTTTCCAAGAAAATAAAACCATGATCATCAAATTCAAAGTAGAATCAATCCACAGAGGGAATTTCACATGTGCGTATTTCGAGGGGAGACATCACCTGCAGTTTGGATGTTTTTTTTCTATAAGGATAATTCTGTTATTAATGATTTATCCAGTTATCCTTCAAAAATTTCAGTGACACATTTGAAAAAAATATAAACTGGTTTTTACTGCCAGAAACAAAATGTTTTTTTTTTTTTTTCCCCTTCAGTACTGGGTATTGGACCCAATGGTACTCTACCTGAGCTGCATCCCCAGTCCTGGCTATATTTTATTTTGAGACAGGGTCTTGTTAAATTGCCCAGGCTCACCTGGAGCTTCAGACCCTCTGGCTCAGTCTCCTGAGCACTTGGGATCATAGGTGTGCATCCTCATGCCCTGTTAAAAACATCTTTCAAAGCCAGGAAAGCCTTCTGTGTCCCCATGGGGGCAGTGGATGACCCTCCAATTAGGCGAACCCCCTTCTCTTTTGGGGTACTCTGGGTCCTACTCCTGGAGGGGCTCCCTGCGACAGTGCCAGGGCCCACGCTTTTTTGAGGCTGCACCTCTGCCCTCCTCAGAAGGAGGTCGGCTGCAGCCTGGCACACGGCACACGGCATACTACGTGGGCAGGCCCTGTAGCAGGGCGGGAGCCCACTGGTAAGACTGCCGTGCTGCAAGTTGGGGGCTCAACAGTGATAATGATTACGTGTTCCAGGTGGCCTTGAACTTCCTGGGTGGAGACGGGCCAGTGGTATAATTATGGACAGCTGCTCCCGCGGCTCCCAGGATCTTCCAGCTCGGAGACCTGAAGGCCCCTCATGGCGTCAGCCAGAGAGCCAGCCGGGCTGCAAGGCGGCCGAAGTTCCCGCGGGATGTGGAGGTGCTCCCCAAGGACAGGGTGGCCTGCGACCTCGACTCCGCACCCTCTCCGGCCCCAGGGCCGGGGCTCAGCAAGCCCCGCTCCCATCGCGGCTCTCAGGAAGCACCTTGCATTTTCCAGCCCCACAGCCCCAGCATCCCGGGCCCGGGCCTGTGTCCACCCTGCTCTGCCTTGCTGTCCCAGTCTTCCTGTCTCCCCTTCTGTCCCTCATGGGGACACCTGTCACTGATTCAGGACCCATCTGGGCAGCCTACACCGAGTCTGGAGATCCTATTCATCTATACCTGTGACGGCTCTTTTTCCACCTGGGCCTACTGGTACACACCTATAACCTCAGCACTCAGGGAGGCTGAGGCAGGAAGACTGTAAGTTTGAACCCAGCTTGAGCAATGTAGAGATTTAATAAGAGCCTATTTAAAAATAAAAATAAAAGGGGCAGGAGTGTAGCCCGATGTGGCTCTGGGTTCCCTCCCCAGGCCTGAGCAAAACGTCTTTCTGAGTAAGGTCCCATCCTGGAGCTGGCTCCCTCTGCCTCGGCGCCATTCTCCCGGGTCACTGGGACGACCGCCCTCCCCTGCGGGTCATCCGGGGATGCCAGGCGACGCTTTGGGAGCCTCCGCGTGGAAGGCAGCACGGGCTGGGTGAGCAGCCGTGTTTGCCGCAGAGTGCTGTGGGGCCCGGGCAGGATGATGTTGTGTTGCAGGGTGGCAGGGGTGGCCGGGCCACGGTGACAGTGGCGGGCTGGGGCGGTGAGGCAGTGTGCTGCTCTGCCAGGCCGGTTGCAGCAGATGTGAGTGTCGGGGCCCTCATGCCTTGGGTGGGCTACTCAACCTCACTAAGCCTCAGTTTTCTGGGCTGTAGAATGGGCACAGGACTTATGTCCAGGGGACTCTGGCAGGGTTGGACAAAGTGCCTGTGCCACGCACGTACAGCCCAGGAATGCCAGGAGCTTGTGGCAGCCCCCGGTCTCCACCCTAGGGGCTCCACTCTGGGCCCTTCGGAGCTGGGAATGAGGGCCGGTTCCCAGCAGCACTGCTATGACCAGGAGTACGGGCAGCTTCCAGTCGTGAGAGAGTGGTGCTCTGGTCTGTCCCCTGCACCCACCTGTCGGATCTGCCTGAACTCCTCGGGTGACACATTGGCGAAGATGTTGCACTCCGGCTGGGCCAGGATCTGGAAGGCCACCGCGCAGTGGTGGTTCTCCAGGGGCGAGATGTCGTTGTAGCGCACGGCGAGCTCCGTGCGGGCGTTGATCTGGTACCTGAGGTGTGGGGGCAGGGTCAGGCACCCCGGGGGTGGGGCTGCACACAGAGGTGCGTGCCTAGACCTGCAGAGGTGGGGGAGCACCGAGGGCTAAGGACTGACCCCGCCTGCCCGCGGTAGGCGTGCTCCTCAGGGTTGCCACGGGCTCCTGGACCCTGGAACCCGATGTCCCATATGTTACAGTCCTAAAGTACGGTTCCTCAGGAGCCCAGACCCCCCACCCCTGACAGTGTCCTGAAGGCATCATGGCCTCTTGAAAACCCATCAGGTGGTGAGTGTGAGCCAGGCAGGGTGGTGACAGCGCCCTTTGTCCCGATACTGGAGACGGGCCCAGGGCCTCCACACTGGGCTACACTCCTAGCTTAGCTTTTGATTTTTGAGACAGGATCTTCCTAAGTTACCTAGTTGTTGAGGCTGAGTTCAAACTCACTGTCCTCCTGCCTCAGCCTCCCAGAGTGCTGGGATGACAGGCCTGCACCCCAGGGCCAGCTTTGAGGAGCACTGGAGGTCATACCTGGGAAGCCACTCCAACTCGGACGAAGGACAGCAGGGCTGGCCGGGTATGCATGTACTGTCCCTGCTCAGGGAGGTGGCCAGCTGCTGCCTCCGGGGCCCAGCTGGGTCCCTGAGCCCAGAGGTAGGACTGCCACGTGGGGTGCCTCCCCCCCCCCCCACCCCAGGGTCTGATGCCCTGGCGGCGGCTCCTGGTGGGGCTGGATTCCCTGGACAGATCGGGGAAGGCCGGGTGCATGTCCTGCAGAGGTGGAGTCGGGGCTGGGGCTTTCCCAACAGCTCCTGCAGGGCTGGCAGAGCGTGTGCTTTAAGGGAAAGGGGGAAGGGCATGTACATACGTGTTGTTGTATCCTGGGTGGTCCAGGTCGTGGCAGATGGCTGAGGTCATGAGGACAAGGATGTCCAGCTGAGAGAACTTCTCCTGGGTGGGGAGACAGAGTTTTGGTTTTCACCGTCCTCACTGGGAGGAGGGTGGCTGGGGTGGGGTGTGGGAGCCAGTGGCAGGGTGTGCTGCAGCCTCTCCTGCCACCCCAAGCCACTCTGCCCTGAGTGGGGTGAGGAGGTCCGAGCACACCAATTTTTAAAAATAATATTAGAATTGAATCCAGGGATTTTACGCTGAGCTACATCCCCAGACCTTTATTTACTTATTTATTTATTTAGAGACAGGGTCTTGTTCTGTAGCCCAGGTTGGTCCTGAACTCATTATGTAGCCCAGGCTGGCCTCAGCCTCAGCAATAATCCTGCTTCAGCCTCCCGAGTTCTGGGATTATAGGCATGCACCACCACGCCTGGCTTGTGTGGTGCTGGGGAATCGAACCCAGGGCCTTGCACTTGTGAGGCAAGCACTTTAACCTCTGTGCCACTCCTCCAGCGGCTCCCTCCCACCCCCAGCTCTTTTTAAACAGTTTTTATTCTGAGACAGGGTCTTGCTAAGGCACTAAATTGCCCAGGCTGGGCTCACACCTCGCCCTTTCCTGCCTCAGTCTCCCCAAGCACCGAGACCACAGGCCTGCACCACCACAGCTGCACGCAGGAGCTTATTTAATCCGGGGGCGGCCTTGCAGGGTGGTTCCCAAGCTGGCTGCCCTCCCGTCCCCCAAGCTCCCTTCCCCCCGGCGCACCTGGAGGCCACACAGCCAGGTCACGCTGTACATCATCTGGGTCACGCAGAAGCAGTGGCGGAAGTTGTGGAAGGGGTTGTCGCGGTAATTGTCGTGCACACAGCGCTGCGGGTGGGGGGGGGGCACCGCCTGCTGCTAGCACCGTCCCAGCCCTGCCGGGACACTCCCCGTGGCTGCCTCCACAGGGCAGGCCAGGCAGGGCCTGGGCACATCCCATAGTCCCACTGCAACCCCGGGACCCCACTGCAGCCACCCCGATGGTGCGTGACAGCCTCGGCTAGGGCAGGCCAGGGCACAGGACCGACGGCTCTGAGCAGAACGGTAGCTTCAGACAGGAAGGTGTACCAAGTGCACACACACCTGCTCACATACAGGCCCCCATGCTCACATGTATGCACACACACACAGGGTACCCACACACACATTCACACACACTCATACAGACATACACAGATGCACACTCGCGACAGACACACAGACACCCACATAGGTACAGAGATACAGACATGCACAGAAACATACATAGATACACATACGGGCACACACGCACAGACATGCTCATCTGACACGCAGACAGCTGCACTCGCATAGATACAGTCAAAGAGGCACACGGCCCCATGGACACACATGCACACACCTTCCCACACTCACAATACACTCCCCTCCCATGCAAGCGCGCTCATAGACACGCCCCCACGCACGCTGACCCACCCTGCCTGCCTCTGCCCCACACCCACTCCTCACGGTCCCTGTCCCACTGTGCTGACAGCCCTGCTGTTGGAGGAGGCACCAGGGGCCAGAGGACAGGATGTCCCAGGGCCACTCAGGGGACACCAGCGGCCCCTGGGGGTTCCGGGACGGGGGAGGAGGGGCAGGCCAGGCGGCACTCACCAGCCAGCGCCTGAGAGTGATGGGGTTGATGCCGAAGTCGCTGACCAGGCCGAGGTCGTGGTACATGTGCTCCAGGCAGCTCAGCATCTGTGGGCAAGTCCCAGGGTCAGCGACTGGCTGTCTTCCCTGCCCCTGGCTTGTCCTGGAGCAGGCCACTGGGGCTTCTTGGCGGTGTGGCCAGGCCTGTCCCAGCAGCTTAGCTCTAATCCTGGGGGAGATCAGCTGGTGGCCTTTTGGGGTTACCCAGAGAGGGTCGGTGAGCCTCCAAAGATTGGGAGCCGTAAGAATTCCATGAAAGGCATGGGGTGGCGCCGACCAGTCAGGTCGGCCTGGTTCCTCCCAGTCACCCATGCCAGATGTGGCTGCGTTCACCTCCACTCATGAGGGACAACTGCCAACTGGGCTGTTGGTGCAGGTGTGTCAGCCCGGCATGCTGGAAGGCTGAGAGGCAGGAGGATCGTGAGTTTGAGCCCAGCTTGGGTAACTTCGCAACTTTGCAAGACCCCATCTCAGAAATTAAAGAATAGGCTGCGGACGTATCTCAGTACGCAGGCCCTGGGATCCAGCCCCAGCGCTATCAAAAACAAAACACAGCAAACCAATCAAAACTGGGGAAGACCAGCAGCAGCACGGCGCCCTGGCCTGTGGCGCTGAGAGTCGACACCAGGCCCTGCGCACGCCACGCAAGCCTCCGCCTCTGCCCAGCTCGCCACGGCACGTCCTAAGGGCGCAGCTCATCGCAACGCTGGCTGGGGGCGGCCCTCATGAGGGCAGGGCCCACGGCTGGCCAGGGACGGGGGGCGGGAGTGGGGCAGTTTGGGAACCTCAACCTGCCTTCACCACAGAGTCCAGAGCGTGGCCTCTGCATGGGCCTCTGGGCTCTGTCTGATCCTTATTTCAGAAACTCTGCTGTCTACACAGCCTTGTTTGACATGAAAGGGACAGTGCGCTTGTCCTGGGCTGTCACTGGGATCTGTGTGCATCTGCTCTGGGCTGACATGAACTGAGCCAGAACAGACCCCACTGCAAGTGTGTGGGATGGAGCAGGCGTGGCTCCTGGGCAGACACAGAGCCTGGCAGGGGCAGGTCCGCAGAGCAGGATGGAGGTGACATCCCAAGGGACGGGCCCTGGGACGCTACAACCCGGGACTCCAGACCTTGCAGCCTCGGTACCCGGAGGCCCCACTGACCTCGTTGGGCTCCCACAGCCAGACGTCGAAGGTGGGCTTCCTCAGGGCGTCGATGGTCTCTGGGGACAGCAGGTACTAGGAGGGACGGGAGAGGTGTTAGGTGAACCACGGCGGGGCAGGTCGTGCGTGGGGGACGCCTGCGCGTCCAGATCGGGGTGGCAGGTTGTGACCACGCGTGCACCGTGTGCACAGGAGAGTACGTGCTGATGGACTGTAGATCAGACCTCAGCATGCCTGACAGTAAATACACGACAGTGACGCCCAGGGGAAAGAATCTGCTCGCGTGGACTCAAGTCGCAGCCAGGAAGCTCCTGCATTTCCCAGGCAGCTGTGGCCTCTGTGGTGAGATAAACCAGTCGCTGGTTGCCGGGGCCCGTGCTGGCCTCACGCTCGCTAGCGTGGACAGCTAGCTGTCCTCAGAGATGGACCAGGACTCTGGACATAAGACAGCCCCAGTGTTCTGGCACTCAGTGGATTCTTCTCCCAGGTCTCTGCACGCATTTTCTTTAAAAGGCAACAGCGTGGAGCACCGGCCTTTTCCTCCCGGGCCGCGCCGTGCCCGGCTCCCCGGGTTGGGTTGCAGGAGAACCCTGCACCTCACTTGGCCTGCTGCACAGAACTAAAAGAGGAAGATTGCTGCCTGTGGCTCTGAGGACCTGGCGAGCCCCAGAGGGCTCCAGGGCAGCACTCGGACCACGGACTGCTTGGTGTGTAGCTCAGGCCACCTTTGTCCCAAGGGACTAGTCACGTGCATGCCAGCACAAGAGCGTGGACTGGGAATTTGAGGTCCAGCAGCAGAGGCCCCTGCTGTGATGGTGTCCTGCCTGCGTGAAACAACCCAATTCCACGGCAGGGCCTGGTAACCAAGGGCCAGGCCTCTCACACTTGAGAAAACTTTGGCGCACAAAAGCAAAAATTTCCACAAAGACTATCTTATCCAGGGGTAGAGGATCCAGACAAGTAGAATTTGCTTAAAAGTGGAAGGTCTTTCCTGTGACCCTCGTGTGCAGGGCCTTCTATGGAGTCGGCCCTCTGAGGTGGACAGCAGGCTGTGGCTGCCCCCGCTGCACGGGAGAGGGTTGGGGACCCCGCTGCCGCATAGTGCCAAATCGAAGCATCTCCGGAGTGACTGCGTCCCAGCCCGCCAGCAGCCAGAGCTGGAGGGCGGCTTGCAGAAGCGGGCGGACAGCAGGGCAGACCTGTGGGCGCCGCGGCCTGGCTGTGGGCGCGGACTGGAGGGTGGTCCCGGGCCGGGAGGTTGTCTTACCTTGGGGTAGGCAGGGACGTCACGTCGAGGGGTCAACCTCTTGTTGTTATCCAGAAAACTGTACTTACAGGGGCAGCTGGTCCTAAGAGAAAAAGGAGAGACTGGCCATGACGCTGCCAGGCAAATCAAGGGCTGGAGCCTCTGTGGTCAGTGAAGCGCGTGGAACGTGGCACAGCCCCGTGATCGTGGGCGCCTTCAGCCCCTTTCATGGCCACACTGCCCCCCACACCCCTGACCTGGCATCCCTCTGATTCTGCGATGCACGAGCAGACCCCTCGCACCCACAGCCAAGCACCCGAGGTGTGTGGCAGAGGTTCCCTGGCTCAGTGCAACACGCCTAAGTCATGCGTTCACCAATGGTTTTAAAAAGTGCTTTTTCCCAGCACTCTGGGAGCCTGAGGCAGGAGGATTTCAAGCTTGAGCCCAGCCTGGGCAACTTAGCAACTTAGGAAGCTCCTGTCTCAAACAACAAAAAGGGGAAAGGGATGTAGTTCAGAGCAAAGGCCCTGTGCGCCATCCCCAGGACCACACGCGTGCACACACACAAGTGCCTTGATTTACGGCTTTCTTCTGTTTTGTAACTGTAACCACCACACGTCACTGCTGACTGCTGGACTGTGGTATTCGGGAAAACCTGAATCTGTCTCCCAGGCCTCAGTCACCCAAAGTCGCCTCTGGAATAAACTAACTTTTACTCCCTTTGAGCTATGAGTCATGTTCTGGGAGGACCACACTGAGGACAGTTTGGGGCACCCCTGAATGTTCCCACGCGCAGGTAACCACAGCCGCACTCACACAGTTACACAGTGAGATGCACCGGAGCTGTGGGGGCTGCTCGCCATCCCCCGACACCGGGGACACCTCCCCGTGGCCACTGGAGCAGACAGCGCCCCGTGACCTCCCATGAGGCCCCAGGGGACTCTGGGACTTGTCCCATTTTCCCGTCTTGTCCAAGGGTGAGAAATGCATTTTGCCACTGGTTTTCTTCCCATTTGACATCAAAAGGAAGTGTGTGTGTGTGTGTGTGTGTGTGTGTGTGTGCGTGTGCACACGTGTGGTACTGGGGATTGTGCGTGGGGCCTTCTCACTAAGCCATGTCCCCTTTTATGTTTGATTTTGAGACAGGGTCTCACTGTCATTGTTAAGTAGTCAAGGCTGGCTTCCTACGTGGCGATCTGCCTGCTGAGGCACAGTGCTGGCCTGTGCCACTCTCCCTAGCTGATGGGATGACCTGGAACTTGTGCCACGGGGCCATCTGGGGGGGACTTAGAGGCCTGGCGCCCCTTAGCCTAGGGCTGGGCAGATCCACCAGGCACCATCTGTGGAAATGAATCTGCCCGGAAGTGGGCATGTCCCTCCGGATGGCTGGAGGATGGACACTGGCTAGGCCGGGGGCAGGGAGCCGACACACACTGAGCCAAGCTCAGCAGGGGCTCCATGCGAATTGTAAATAAAATCCTGTCTCTGGGAAAGCCATTTAACACCGCAGCGAGGCTCATGTCCTTCCTCTGCCTGGGCCTGTGCCCTGGGGAGTCGGTCTTAAAAGGAAACAGACAGTGCCAGACAGTCACCCCAGCCTCCTCTGTTGCCACAAAACCAACACGGGGCCGGAGTGATTTCTCCGCTCTGGAGGCTGGAGTGCCACCGCGGGGTGACTGCGGACCCTGCGTGAAGCAGGGCATTGCGGGCGAAAGGGGAGGACAGGACAGGACTGGGTACGTGCGTTCTGTGCTGAAAGGTCCGAGAATGATTCTGACCCAGCCGCCAGGAGAACCACAGGACCATGGAGCGGGGTGGGAGGGCACAGGCCTGCCATCCTAGCACTCTGGGAGGCTGAGGCAGGAGGAATGCTGTGAGTTTGAGGCCAGCCTGGGCCACCGGTGAATTTAAGACCAGCCTGAACTACAGAGTGAGACCCTGTCTCAAATTTGTAAAAAGTTTTTTGTTTTGTTTTGTTTTTGTCTAGCTATCTACACATACAGAAACGCAAGAAAGGTTTTGGGTCCAGATACAACCTGGGGACATCTGCTGGCGACTGTCATTGCTGGTGACCCCTCTGCCCCATCAGGAGATACTGGGCGGTCCACCGTGAGCCTCTGCCATCTTCGTGCTCACAACACGGAATCCGTTCCTTTGAAACAGGCCCAGCCCCGAGGTTGCCTTTGCTGCTGCCAGCCCTGCTCCCGGCCACTCACACCTGCCCAAGCCACTCGTGTTCCGGAGGCCACAGTCCGATGCACAGCACTATTCATAACATAGGCTTGGCAACAGAACAACAGAACAACCCAGTGTACCAATCCACCGATCCCTGCTGCCACCCCGTGCGCAGGAAGCCGTGTGCGCCTTTCCGAGCAGGAAGAATCCAGGGTCGCGCAGTGAGGAAACAGCCGCGCCATTAGCACGACTCCCCCACGGACCCACCCCACCTGCTAGCGCCAGGCTGTCCCCCTGCTGACCAGCCGGGCAAGCAGCCCGCCCCCGCCCCGTTGCCATGGGAGTGAGGCCCCACCCCCCAGGGGGCACAGCAGCTTTCCACTCCACTCCGGGCTGATTTTCGCCTACAGTTTCTGGCTTCCCGCCTCCTCGCCTCCCCAGGGCTCTGGCCATCGTCAAGGCCATTTGTTTGAGAAGCAGCCTCAGCTCCCGGAGGAACCAAAGCATTCTGCCGCAGGGGAGGGTGGGGCGGGCAGAGCAAAGCAGCCCGGGGTGATCCTGCCCCAGGCCTCCTTCCTCCTGGGGGAGAAACCGTGAACATCCAAGGCAGATCTGAGCTCCCAGGGCTGCCACTGACCAAGCGTGCCCCCTCCTGTCCCCGGGTGGGCTCTGATGACTCTAGATCCCCGGCTGGCACTGAGCCAGTGCAGGAGGGTGCTCCAGGCTTAGCAGCTATCACAGGGACAAAGGTCGGGCTTGTCTTTTTGGTGTACAGTGCTGTGAGCTTCAAGATGGGGCTGCGGGCACAGCCTGCGAGGTAGCCCGACATGGGCCCCACGCTGTGGGTGGGTGGGCACCGTCGCCTGCTGGTCCCCGTCCTCCCCCACAGCCACCTTCACTACTTGGTGCAGGCAGAGGGACTCACATTCAGCGGGGAATGCTGCCATGACCGGGGGACCCTGAAGACTGGGCTGCTGAGCTGCCCCCCTGACTCTGGGGGTTCACCTCTGGACACACCTGGGGCCACCTGCTCTTGTCCCTGAGGGGCCCCTACCACAGGGATGATGAAGGGGAACCACTCAGATGGTTCCCTGCAGTCCCAAATGCCTTTGCCCGAAGCTCCCCAAATCATCAGGACTGGACATCCCTAATTCCACACTGGCTGGTGAGGCCATGGGACTTGGTCCCTGTGAGACGCACCTTCCTGGCTCGGAGAATGCAAGCTCAGCTGGCTCTCCTCCCCTTCCCTCTCTGAGGTGGCCAGTTGGTCAGCCTGCCCTGTTTCCTGGCACTGCACCCCAACATGGCCCTTTACCCTCCATGCGCCTCCCCGAGCAGGTTTCTCCAACCTGTGCCAACCGGGAAAGGACCCCGGGGTGCGCAGCGGGACAAGCACCTGCTGTGTCGGTGTAACCTTGCAGGTTCCCAGGCCCCTGCCGGGAGGGGAGGGACACAGGGACTTGGTGGTTGCTCACCTGCGTGGCCTCCAGGGCGTGAGGGGACCCATCATACCACAGGTCTCCTGGGTTGGTGACTGGCCCGAGGGACCCCTGCCCAGGGCGTGGAGCCCACCCCAAAATTCTTATCCTGACCTCTGAGCAGAGACATCATTCTGCTGGGGTCCACACACAGGAAGTGCTCCACATGCGCCTGCATGGGCACCACCGCAGTGGTCACTGCCGGGTCCCTCCACCTCCATGACCGTGTGGTGATCACAGCCATTGAGACCTGGCTCCTGCAGAGGGTTCTCCTGCCCACTGGGGGAGGCACAGGATGCCCTGGACCTGTGTACATGAGTCACAGGGCACAGCGCTCCTCTGGAGTGTCACGAAGGAGGGAGGGCCACGAGGTCCTTTGTCAAAGGGAAAGTCACGCGACCTCCACACCCGTGACGGCTGGGTCCTAGCTCACGGCTCCCCTGACATCTGTGTGTGAGGTGGGGACATCGCATGGGGACCAGTAAGCCAAAGGCCTTGGATGTCTTAATGTTCTTCCTTTAAAAAAAAAAAATCATGCCAGCACTGAGCCCAGTGGCACAGGCCTGTCATTGTAACCCTGTGGGTGGCTGAGCCAGGAGGACTTCAAGTTGCAGCCCAGCATGGGCAACTCAGTGACTTACTGAGACCTGCCTCAAAATAAAAACTAAAAAATGAGCTGGGGGTATATAACTGAGTGTGAAAGTCCTGGACTTAATACCAGCGACACACATAAACACACACACAAACACACACACGCACACACACACACACACACACACGCACGCACACACACACATATCGCATCAGTACCCTTCAGCTTAGGCCCGCCTGTACCTGCAGGACTACCTGCGTTTACGTGACGCCATTGTCCTCAGCTCCTGCATGGGCAGCCGCTGAGGATACAAGAGTGTGTGACCCAGGCAGGGATCCATCCCAGTCGCACCGGGGTGGTGGAGTCACCAAAGCCAGACTCGGAGGGAGTCACAGCAGCCCGCGCTCCGGGCCGTGAGCCCGCCGGCCGGGCCGGGCCCCTCACACAGCCGCACCTGTTGTTTCTGGCCGCCAGCTCTTCCCGCATCTTCTTGATGTCTCTCTTGCATTTCTCGATTTCCACGACTTTCAATCCCTCCACTGGTGACAGAGACACAGCAAGGGGTTACTGTGGATTAGCTCAGCCTGGCGGGTCACTAGAGGCCCTGGGAGGGAGGGGCCCCTGGCCTGCAGCGGGTCCCGTGCCCGCCCGACCACTCAGCCACACAGACTCCCCCACCAGCGCAGGCTTGGCCTGCCTCCCTGGGCGTCTCGGGGACCCCCCTCCCCAGTCTCCACATGCACGTCCTCATCTGGCTACCTCTTTCTGTAGCCCAAGGATACAAGTCAAAGATGTTTTTTATACCAAAAAGAAAAAAAATGTGGTCTGGTGCATTAACACGCTAGGAGAGCCCACGCTTCCTCACCGGGATGAAAGTCTTACACAGATCAAAGCCTTTCTTCCCAGGTGCTCATAGAGCAGTCGCCCTGGTGACAGCCGTTAAAACGGCTGAGAGACAGACACGTGAAATTAAGGATCAGTGGATCCAGGCTCAGTGACATTGCTGGGGTCCCTCCCACTGCAGAGCGCCACAAGGGGTGAGCAGGGTGCTTGGTGTCAGCTCTGGGCCTCCGAGAAGGCCCCGCCCCAGGACGCGGTGGGGAGGCATCACCAGCCCAGGCGGGTTGCCTCCCGCAAAGATTCACGTCAGAGCCTGCGCTTGGAGAAAAAAGTTCCAGCTTCCTCACTCTGCCATCACGCCTCTGGGGCAAAGGACAGCACCCTGGTGTCACCCCCCGCCGCGTCGGGGCTGGGGGTGGTGTGTGCCCAAAGGGGCGTTTTCTTAGCTAGTGACCGGCTTTGGGGTCAGGGCAACGCCCTGGCAGGGTGGTGGGAGGATGTGGGGCCAAACCCAGGCCTGGAGTGTGTGTTGTGCCACAGTGGCGGCCACCCCAGGGCGAGTCCGGGGAGGGGCCGCGGGCACCAGAAGTGGGCAGGTTCGTTCACCGAGCTCCTCCGGAGTGTGGCCCACATTGTGGCTGCTGAGGAAGCTGCCAAGAGCCACCGTTGCCTTCTGAATGCAACGGTCACTTTCCAAACACCACTTTTGCCTTCCAAAAGCCACCATCACTTTCCCCACGCCCCGTCGTCTTTCCATCTCTCCAGTGCCACTGCCATCCTTTCCATGCCAGCTGTCCCTGTGGTGGGCGGGTCTGTGTTCGTGGTATGTCACGGTCACGCCCTAACCCTGCACCTGGGAGCGCAACCTTCTGTAGAAGACGTCCTTTCAAGAAGGCATCAGCCAGTATCCTGTGACGTGGCCAGCCTGGGCCCAAAGGCAGAGGGTCCTTACAAGAAAGGGGCGGTGTGTGTGCACGAGGGGTGCCTCGCGAGGCTGGGCGGGGCAGCAGGAAGCAAGTGAACCTGCGCTCTTTGGTTTCCCTCACAGGGGCGGGCAGTGGCTGGCTTGCCCAGGCTTTGAACCTGCAGCCAGGGATAGATGTGGAAAGGCAGTCTCTGTCTCATGGGGATGTGGGGACTGCGCAGGACCCAGAGTCCAGGTCTAGGCCGGGAGTGCCCAGGGGGCTGCAGTGACAGCTCAGCTCAGAGACGGCAGCCTGGCCTGTGCTCTGCACCGGCACGGTGTTGGCCTCTGTGTCCTTTAAAGTCATTTTCTGCTCAGAAACTGATGAGTGATCAGCTTCTCTGGGACCAGCTGAGCCAGCCTGGGCCGGGTGGCAGGTGACAGGCAGCCTGGTGGGCTGGGGGTGACAGGCAGGTGGCAGGACCCTGGGTGCCACCCCTGCTTTACTGTCCAGTTCACTGAACAAACATGGTTGGGTCACCTAACTTCTCTGTGGCTTCCTTATCACCATCTTCAAGGTGTAATGTTGGGCTGAGGTTTAAAAGCCAGCGTGCCTAGGACGGAATCATGGTCCTACTTACTTAGATGAGCTGGGTGCCACAGGACCCTGAATTCTTTTTTGTTTGTTTTCCTTGAAAAGCCACAAGCCACTCAAACAGGGCATACAGGGAACGCTGGGTCCCTCTTCTGGTACAGAGCCGGTTATTTGGGACGTCACCCTTGCTGGTCCCATTTGGATGTGCTGCCCAGCTTGCGTTAATAACTAAGGTGCCCACGAGTCACCAGCCTCCGTTCTGATATGAACAAAGAGCCCTGTGCTGTGGGGGGCCCACAGGGGACACAGCCTCCCTGGCACATGGGTGCCAGACCTCCCTCAACCCTTTCATTAGGGTCAGGGCATGGAACGTGACCCTTGGAGCTTCTCTTAGTTACTTTTTCATTGCTAAGACAGAATACCTAACGTGCAGATTCAGGGAGGAAGGATTTATTCTAGCTCACAGCTTCCGAAGGTCTCAGTGGAGGTGGAGGCAGCTCCTCAGTGAGACCGGAAGCCACGTCCCACAGGAGGGCAGGAGGCTGCATTGACCCTGCCCCGGGGATCCGCCCCTTTAGGGTCCAGCCTCCGCGTTCTGCCCTGCCGACAATCTATGACCTGCCGTGTGCTCATCTTCCACCACACAACTATAATGCTCTGTACAATCCTCACAATACATGAGGATTTGGGGGGACATTCCAGATCCAAACCACAATAGAGCTGTTTTCCCGCACAATTTGGACTTCTTTGGGCCTGGGGACGGAGGCCTGCCATTCCAGCACTCTGAGAGGCTTAAGGAGGAGGACTGCGCGTTGGAGCCCTGCCTGGGAAACTCAGTGACTGAGTGAAATCAAAACTAAAATATGGACTCAAGGATTGAGGGGCTGGGGTGCAGCTCAGCAATTAGAGCACTTGCCTGGCCTGCACAAGGCCCTGGGTTCGAGTCCCTGGCACCATATGAAAGTAAGCTGCTGTGGGGGCACATGCCTGTCATCCAGGAGGACTGTTAGGAGTTCGAGGCCAGCCTGGCTCCATTGTGAGCTCAGAACCAGCCTGGACTACCAAGTGAGACCTGGTCTCAAAATAAACAACAACAAAAACACCAAACAAACAAAAAAGAAAAGAAAGAAAAGATAGAAGTAAGATGCCGAGGTGTGCCTGTAACCAGGGCACATGGGCAGGGAGCCGGCCACTCACAGTCCACTCGCCTCTCCAGCACTGCCAGGTGGTGGGCAACGTCTGCTTTCAGCTCGTTGATTTTAAATGCTCTAGAAATAAAGAGAAAAAAATGTTCAGCAGAAGCCACGGGGTCCTCAGAGCTAACCATGGCCAGGAAATTACTGGTGAGGCCTCAGGGTAGGGCCAGTGCCCTGGTACCCGGCACCAAGAGCCTACTCTGCAGGGTTCTCGATGTCCCTGGGGCTGGCGTACTACATCCTTGGACCTGGGCTATCAGCACAGCTCCCTGGAGGATGGAGGTTTTCTGTGTACCCAGCTGTCCCCACTCAGGCCCCCACACCCAGCCAGAGTGGGCACAGACACCACTAGGGGACCTGGGGCTTTCTAGGGCTCCTACCACTCAGGCATTCAGTGCAACAATTCGTAAGACTTTTTTTTTTTTTTTTTTTTCCCCCAGCACTTGGGATTGAACCCAGGGCCTTTGCACTGAGCTACATCCTCAGCTCACTTTGTTTTTGATTTTGAAATAAAGTCTTGTTAATAAGTTGCTAACTTGCCCCGGCTGGGCTTCAATTTGTTATCTCCTGCTGCCTCGGCTTCCCAGAATGCAGGGATTACGGGTGTACCCTATGACAGCTGGCTTGGGCTTTAAACAAAAGATTCCTTCCACCTGTTCCTACGCTCACCTTAATTACTCTAGGGCAGCAAGATGCCACAGACATCAGTCGGGAGTGGGGGTACGCTGAGCTGAGGTTGGTGGGCTGGCTGGGTCGCAGGGACAAGTTGTATCTGTAAAGTGGGGCCAGTGTTTGCAGACTGCCTTCCGAGTCTCACGGCAGCTGGTTACCAGGATGCTCCACAACCACAGGCAAGGGAAGTGCCCGCCGGGCCTGGGCTTTGGGTTGGGCAGATGCTTCCTGGAGTGTGCGCAGAGCCAGGCGGCCCCGTGGGAGGGGCCTCCTGCCGGTCACGGCCAGCCTCTGTGTGCGGGGCCCGGTGCAGGGCTGGCGTGCACAAAGCGGACCTACCTGGAGAACTGCTCCGCCACCTGGGCCAGCACACTCTGGGTCAGCTGTTCCCTCTCTAAGGACCAAAGGAGACAGTCAGGTGGAAGGCGGGTGGGGAGGTCACCCGACCCAGGAGCTGCCATGGCTCTGCACGGACAAGTGCCCTCCAGAGGGCAGCTGCCCCTGGGTCCCAGAGGCCCCCTCCTCCCTCCCGGAGGCTCCAGCCCCCCCCCTGCTCCTTGTCCTGCGCTACAGAAGGCAGACAGGATCGGCTTCTGAATACGGGGAGCCTTCCCTTTGTGCCCAGGCCAGGTTTACGGGGGATAATTACTGTGACCGAGTGAGTTCAGGGTACCTGGAGTGCAAAACACAGTGTTCTGGGGACAGGTCACCGGGGAGGAAGTGGCTGGGGGAGCAGGGCAGTCTGTTCCGGGGCTGGGCAGCTGGTTCCCAGGGCTCGGGGCCCTGGTTGGCTGTAACCTGCCTCCTCCTGTTTCCTGACTAGGCCTCGCGCCAGAGACGCCCGCGAAGGTACAGATGCCCACAGGCCCGTGTGCCCAGCAGTTCTGAGCTCCAGGGATGGGAGCTGCGCCTTCCTGTGATTTCAGTGGGCTGCTCCGACGTGCCCTGGCCTGTGGACTTCCCCCGCCCACGCCCCAATTCCAGGGACCCTCTGTGCTTCTACGCAAAGCACACGGAGGTAAATCAGACCCGTCCAACCATCCCACCAGGCAGCCTAAACACCCAACTCGGCCACCGCGTCCAGCAGCTAAAGACATCATGTGCTTGGCGCCTGGGTCTCATCTCTCGGAAGGAGTCGGGCCTGGGCACAGAAGTGTCCACCGCCCTGCTGTTCAACATAGTGGAACCCCCTCCTCCCCTCCGCAGGGGCTGCTAAGCGCAGGGCGCCCCGGGAGTCCGGGCACCCAGGCTGCACCGCCACAGCTAACTGTGGGGTGTTCTCATCGGCGATCACGGCTAACACGAGACTTGAACACAGCCGGACGGAGCGATCCCATCTGCAAAAAATCATGGCGAGCGTACACTCAAAAGCCACAGCCCTGGCGGCGGCTGTGTGGGTGTGCGCAGGAGCACGGCTGTGCTCCCGTTTTCGCCTTCTCATGTCTCTGCATCTTCTATAACGCGCCTCTCTCTCTCTCTCTCTGTCTCTCTCTCTAGCTTTCTTTCTCAGTGCTGGAAACTACATTCAAGGGCTCTGCACTGAGTTATACCCCTGCCCCCCCCCCTTTTTTTGAGATAGGCTCTTGCTGTACAGCCTGGGCTGGTCCTGAAGAAACTGGAGCCCAGGCTGGCCTTGGACTAACAGCAATCCTCCTGTCTCAGCCTCCCGAGTGTTGGGATTACAGGCGTGTGCCACCCTGCCCGGCTTATGTGGTGCTGGGGAATCAAACTTGGGTACTTAGAGCTTGCTAGGTGAGCACTTTAACTACTGAGCCATTGCTCCAGCCCCCCAGCCTTTCTTTAGTTTGTAATTTTGAGATAGGGCATTGCTAAGTTTTCCAGGCTGGACTTGAACTTGCCATCCTCCTGCCTCAGCCTCCCAGAGTACTAGGAGACAGCTGCCTAACACTGTGCCCGGCTAAATGTATATTAATTTCCCCAAAAAGAAAAACATTAGAAAGAGTTCATCTCTTAATTCCTCGCTGCTCCACCATCTGTACTGAAACAAAAACCCGTTTCTAAGGGTTTCCCACCCACGGCCCTGCGGCAGAGACAGGTGCGCCTGCAGTCCAGGCGCCGGCCGCTCCCTGCCTCCCAGCTCCTCCGCAGCGCGGCCGGTCGCGTACTGCTTCCTCCCAGCGGCCCTCCTCCTGGGACGCTGGACACGCCTGCCTTGCGTGCCCCCATGCCCTGTACACGCTGTGGCCTGGGTGTGGACCTGCGGCAGCCTCCTCTCTCGCTCAGAGCCTCCCAGACCTGCTCTCCCGCCTGACGCTCGCCAAGTTGCACCCCACGGCCCCTGTCTGGGTGACGCCCTTTCGCCCTCCTCCTCTGGCCCTCGTGCCAGGCCCGCCCAACCCAGCAAGAGCGACCCGTGGGCCCGTGGATCACGAGACCTCTATCCCGCCCGCGTCGCCTACTCAGCAGCGGGGGTCTCTTTGTGCCAGCCCTAGGCGAGGACACCGCCAAGCAGCCAGGTGGACGGGGGCCTGGCCCCCTCGGGAGCCTCCAGCGCCTGGGAGATGAAAGTGGCATTTGTTCATAGCTCAGGTGCCGGCTGGACCCAGGACCTCCGGGTCGTGGGGACGTCCCAGCCGGGCTTCAAGCCGAGTGTGATGACATCTCTGGGAGGCTGCGTGCCACGCAGACTTGAAGAGCTCACGATCTCAGAGGCAAGACTCCAGCAGCCAGCGCTGCCGGACCGCGCTGCTCCCCAGGCACAGGCACACAGCCCTCCTGCCCGGGCGCCGTAGGGCGCGCACCGAAGCAGGCCGCTTCCCGGGCCCCCAAGGAAGCCTTCACGTGTGGGAAGACCTCAAACTGCACAGAATGTGTCCTCTAGTCCCAGGGGAACCACACGGGTGCCAAACCAGGTGGGGCAGGTCTGCCATTCCCAGCACTCTGAGAGGCTGAGGCAGGAAGACCGCCAATAACTTAGCAACTTGGGATAACACATCAGAACCAATAACGTGACTTAGAGAGACCCTGAATTGAAAAAAGGACGGGGACATAGCTCCGTGCAAAGGCCCTCAGCACCATGCTGGCATCAACAGCCATGGTGGGCATCAAGGCAGCGAGACAACCTTGAAATTCTTAGACACTAAATCCACTTCTCAATAACTCACGAGTCAAAGAAAGTCACAAGGAAGGAAAACAAGAGAGTGAATGAGATGAAAATAAAAATCCAGAGGCAGTTGTGACCCAGGGAGGAGGGACTGGGTGCCGGCCCTTACCCAGTTACACATTAAAAGCGTGGCACGCATTTCACCTGAGGCCGCAGGGCCTGGAGGAGGACCGCTACAGCCTGCAGATGCCCAACCGGTCACCACAACAACACAAAGCCTGACTTTCATCTTGTCAAACTCGGGTGAAATTGCTCCTGGCTGCAGAGGCACGGCCCTCGTCTAGGGAGTGTCCGTCTACAGGTGGCTGAGCCCAGTTTATTAGCCCCAGGTTTACCCAGCCTGCTGGGATCCTCAGTATGCAGGGAGATGTCTGACAGCCTGGTTCCGACCCCTGCCTGCAGCGGGGCTTACAAGCCTCCAGCCATTGTCCTGCTGCCATAGTCACATGGAGTCCAGGAAAAGCAGGGCCTCACGTGCCGAGAACCACCACGGGGACAATCCGCTCACAGGACAGAACCACACCTCACGCCAGGAGAAGTGCTTCAGAGCTGCCACCAGCCGAACCGTGGCCTACCTCAGCTGACCCCGACAAGCTGGCCCAGGGGTTTTGGGGCTGGATACCAGAGGGGCCTCCTGGATGCCCACGGGAACCCTTTCCCCAGTGCCCTCACGCTCCTCATCAGGGACCGGCTTGGCCTTCGTCAGCGCTTGGATCCGCCTTCGCGTCCTCTTATGCCCCCCAACCCAGGGCCTTCACCCTCAACAACAACCCCAGCCCATTTTGAAGTCTGGATTCTGAAACAAGGTCCTGCCAAGTTGCTGAGCTGCCCGTGCTGGGCTTGGATTTATGATCCTCCTGCCTCAGCCTCTCAGAGTGCTAGACCCAGCTTTGCCTACTTTTAATTAAAGCGTTTTCCCCTTGCAAACTCACGCTTTATTTTAATTTTCGTTGTCACTAATGCCAGGATGCACAGGGCCTGAGCCTGATGACAACACAACACATCAGGATTTTGCCCAGAGGGAGGAGCCTGCAACAGGGAAAGGCAAGGCTCAGCATCTGAGATCTCGCCTTAAGAACCCAGAGGACGGGCGGGAGGCACGCGTGGTGGTTACTGCACTTACCCACAAGGCACTCTGTATGTGGAACCTGCAACTCTAGAAAGTCACATAGAATTCCAGCACTCAAGAGGCTGAGGCAGGTGGATTGTTGTGAGTTTGATGCCAGCCTGCCTGGGCTACCCAGTGAATTTAGGACCAGCCTGGACTACAGAGTGAGACCATCTCAAAAATAAATAAATAATAAAGAAAATAGAAAAATAGGAAAGAAAAGAAAGAAGCTACAGAAAGAACAAAATAATCTCATGAGAGCAGCGGGAGGCAGGACGTAGGAGAGGTAAGTACGATGCTACAGTTTGGAAATGGCCCATCCCCCAAATCACCCGTGGGCCGCACGTGCTGCTGGGAGGGGTCCCGGGGAGGGGGCTTCTCTCCAAACCCTGCACCTTCCTCTGGTGCTGTGAGCGGCTGTTCCCACCAGACCCTCTGCCATTGCCAGCTGCCCATGGGGACCCCAGCGTGCTGGGCCCAGGCTCCCAGGCCCACGATCAGGTGTATTTACACGTGCCAGCAATAATCATGCAGACGCTGAAATAACACACAAGGTGCCATGTTTAACGTAAAAAACAAAACCCAGAGATCTTGGGAAACTGTGAGCTAAAATAAACGTTTCCTCCCCCTTTGCTGTGGATGTCCGGTGATGTGTCCCATCAATAAAAAAGCAACTAGGACATATGGGTATTGGTGAAAACAGAAAACCAGGGCAGCGCATCAGAGAGACTAGGGGCTGCTCGATAAAACAAACACCGTCAGTGAGCAGAATTATAGCAAGACCGACAGAGAGACGACAGACGACGCGATTCCCAGGGCCAGGAGAGAGAGGAGGCGTCGGAACAGAGCCCGGGACACCAGAGGGCCTCAGGGAGGTGACAGCGGCGCGGGCTCAAATCTGACTTCTCAGGCAAGGTGGGCCAACTCCTGAAAAGTCATGTACTACCACAACTCATCCATGAGGCACTTCAAACAGCCCGTGGCTTATTCCAGAAATTAGAGACTTGTGATTCAAAAGCCTACAGGTCAGAAAGGAAGAAATAAAAATGCTCCCAGCTGCCAAAGACATGACTCTTCATGTAGAATATGCCAGGGAAGCTTCAAAAACCCTCCTAGGACTAACAGGTAAGCTTAGCAGGGACTGAAGACAAGTACACAAAACTCAATTATATATATATATATATATATATATATATATATATATATAATATGTATATATGTATATTTTTAATTTATTTACTTTTTGTGGAACTGGGGATCGAGCCTAGGATGGTCACTACATCCCTAGCCCATTTCTATTGATTTTTGAGACAGGGTCTCTCTAATTTACTTTGCCTATGCTGGGCTTGAATTTGGTGATCCTCCTGCCTCAGCCTCCCAGAGTGCTAGGATTACAGGCCCAAGCCATCAGGCTCAGAACCAATTGTATTTATACATACCAGTAATGGTCATATAGATGCTGAAATAAAATACCAGGTGCCATTTTTAATGTAAAAAACAAACCCAAAGCTTGGGTATAAATCTAAAAAAAAAAGCGCATAATTTATCTGCTGGTAATGACAAGACACTAAGAAATCCAAGGACATAAAAATTGACAGCATGACCTGCCATGTTAGTGTGTTGCAAAGATGTCATATCCCCTAAATAGATCCATGGGTTTAATTAAGTTCCTGTCAAAAATCTTGGCAAGTTTTTGCAAACTAGATGCGATTACTCTAAAATTTATCTAGAAAGACAAAGCACGATTTTGAAAGAGAAAACAAGGTGAAGGGAACGAGTGTGCTTGATTTCAAGGTGACCCAGACTGTGCGGCCTCGGGGTCAGGCAGGCACACTGCGCAGAACAGACCTGAGATGCTAGACCTGGAAACGCACATATGCCCCCGGAGTCTGGACTAGGGTGGAAAAGTCATTCAGTGAAGGGAAGACAGCCCCTCCCTTTCTGAGATGGGGTCCTGATCTGTCGTTCAGGCAGGCCCCGAACTCACTGTGTAGCCCAGGCTGGCCTCAAATACTCGGCAATCCTCCTGCCTCAGCCTCCCGAGTGCTAGGATTACGGTGTGTACCACCACACCTGGCTTTTTTTTTTTTTAATGTGGTGCCAGGAGATCCAACCTGGGACCTGGCACATACTGAGTAAGCAAGTGCTCTGACCACTGAGCTACACCCCCAACCCCAAAAGACAGTCTTTAAACAACGAGACATCCATAGGCAGGATAAAGCCGAGATCCAAACTTTATGGTCTGTATGAAAATTAGTACAAAATGGACCATGGTTGTAGAATACAAAACGCTTAAGAAAAACAGGATAAAATCTTCAGAAATAAAATAAATAGAAAATATTCAGAATACTGGGGGAGGTGAGGAGTTCTTAGGTCTAACACCAAAACCACAACCCACATTGAAAACAGATGGTAAATTCCATCAAAATCCACATTTTTGGCTCTGAGAAAGATTCTGCTAAGAGACGGAAAGGCAGGTGAGAGTCTGGGAGGGGCTACCTGCTGACCACTCACCTGACGAGGGTCAAGTCTAGGGTGCATAAAGAACGCAGCGCCCAGCAGAGGAGGGCAAAGCACCCCTACGCACGCACTGGGCGGACAGGCAAGCGTGTCCCGACGGCGCGTCCACGGAGCAGGGCGGTGCTGAGGCGCACGCGGAGCCACCGTGCCGTCACGGCCTCTTGCTCACCCACGTGCTCAGATTAAACAGAGACCAGGGCAGCCAGGCCCGTCGTCCCATCCCTGTGGGTGGGAGGCAGAGGCAGGACTATCCCAAGTCTGAGCTGAGCCCCGGCAACTCAGGAAGAAACTGTCTCAAGTAAACAACAGCAACAACAAACTAGGGACGTAGCTCAGAGCGAAGGCCCTGGGCTCAATCCCCGATACCACAGAAACAAACCGAACCAGACACAACAGCGAGTGGCTGCGAGGTTGGCAAACACAGGCCCACGCAAGCACTGTTACGGGTGTGGACCCTCTGGAAATGGATCCGTGACTGACTGAAAAAAAAAAAAAGCAGCTAAGCACATGGCCACCACAGGACTTAGGAACTGCATTCCCAGGCAGAGTTGGAAACTGGTGTCCACACAAAAACCACGACCCTGGGAGCAGACACGATGCTGGTAACAGCTCGATCTGAATCCTAACAGCTCTGAACTGGACCCAGCCAGCGACTTGTGCAGGTGAACAGACCCGCTGGGGTCCTCTCCGACTGGAGGACACACTCAGAAAGAAAGGAAGGGCTCATGCGGGAGCAAGGTGGGGACCGCAGAGGGACGCGGCCCCCCAACTCCCTGCGGCACAGGCAGCGTTCCTGTGGAGACAACGGTAGAAATGTGGGAACAGGGGGGTGGCTGGAGCAGGTAGGGCCGCTCTCATCTGAACCATGTGGTGTCCACAGCTGTCTGAGTCACAGTGCCACGGTTGTACATTCCGGCCCAAGTGGGGAGCACCTGGGTGCCGGCCACACAGCTTGCTCACATCTGCTCTCTTGACTGCACACCAGCCTAGGAAGAGCCACCAGACCACAGCGAGAAACAGACCACAGCGAGAAAGCGCTGACCTTTCTGCCCCGGGAGGGCAGGTCCTCGGAGCACCACGGCATCTCTGGGCCCAATTTAACTGTCAGCAAGGCTGCAGTCACGCTGGCTGCCCCTTCACTCTGCAGACACCCAGCGTGGACATCGGGGCTCTGCCGGATGTGGGGCTACACTTCTGCCCACCCGCCACCATGCCAGTGTGGCGCCTGGGGCCACCGCCCAAGGGGCACTGGCCACCTATGCTACAGTCTGCTTCTGCAGGAGCACAAAGGCCACCCCCACGAGCCCACAAACAGCCCCAGGCGGAAGGGGCCCGGCCCACCCTGGAATTCCTGCAGCAGCTTCCTCCCGGGGGACGGGGGGTCAACCCACTGGATGTGGGCAGGACAGGGAGGGCAAAGCCGCCTGCAGGCAGCACCGGGCCTCCCTGCTCCTCTCCGCGGCTGCTGTCAAGCGGTTCTGAGTTGTGCTCGCGGCCCCAGCTCCTCTCCCGCATCCCAGTCCTGCTGGTACTGCTGGCCCTGGCGGCGCTGTGGTCTCTGGGGTGACAGGCCGGTCTGGGGGGTCCTAGATCCAACCGGTAATGTCTTGGGAGTACTCCTTACCCCTTCCAGGGCCTGGAGTCGGGGACAGAGCTCAGCTTCAGTGGCTGCTCATTCCTGGCCTTTCTGCCACAAAGGCCCCTATTAAGTGTGACCCTCTTGCTGGTTCCCGAGCGCTGTCTGGCTTACGGTGAGTGAGAAAATGAAGCCGCATCCGGGTACCTTTACCGGAGAATTTCCCAGGAGATTTAAGAAAAATAACCAGCAACACTTGTGGTGCTAGCAGCCCACAACAGGGCAGAACAGATTCTTGGGGTTGCTCTGGACACTGAGGTCTTCTTTTGTGTGTGTGAGACAGAGTCTCGCTGAGTCACTAAGCTGCCCCAGCTGGGGCTGGAACTTGGGGTCCCTCTTGCCTCACCTCCAGGCTGGGAGGACAGGCCTGTGCCACACAGGGCAGAAGCAGCGTGGGCAGCTGAGGCAGATCTGCTGAGTGCTGTCCCTGGAAGAAGGGGCCAAGCGGGAGTGAGTGAACCAGAGTCTGGAGGAGCAACCAGCACTGTTCCCGTGTCTGGGCACTGGAGTGGCCGCCGTGGGTGCAGCTCTGGGCACATGGGGGCTCCAGGGCACAGTGACGTCACAGGGCACAGGGGCTGAGCCTCCACAGTGGCAGGGCTGCAGGAGGCAGGTTCCTCCTCTCCCAGTCAGGGCCGCGGTTAGCCTTGGTGAGCCCCGGTCCTCGGAGTGTTGTGTCCTGGCCTTGTCCAGTGATGGTGTCCAAGGTGCGTGCTGTGGCTGGCAGGGACCCTACACAGCATGAGAGCGGAGCATGTGGGGCCGCCAGCATCCGGGGCTGCCCTGGAGATGGCACCGCGTCAGCCCCATCTGATGGGGAAGCCCAAAGCGGCCCACTACACAGAAAGCGGGAGGACGCACAGCCCCACCCGGTGACTCTGAGGGCTACCAGCACGTCCACCCACAGGCGTGGTGGGCAGGAGCCCTGCGTATGGTGTCTCCCCTGAAGCCGGCCAGGGCTGACTCCACCCTGGCTGCCCTGACGGTCCAGGACCTGCTCCTGCCTCGCCCACTTCTTCCAGGAATTGTTCTTGCTTCAGAGGAGCCGAGTCTGCGCAGGGCAGGAGGACCTGAGGGTCTGGCCGCGGGTGCTGCAGGAAGGCCTCACTGGGGCCCTGCTGGTGCCTGCGAGGGGCCGCGCCAGCAGGGCCGCCGGGCTAGAGCGCCCACACCCTCCTGCCCACCCCGAGCTGCGGGGCAGTGGCAACATCCCTGCTCCGCTGCCCTCTGCATGCCTGAGCTGCTGTGGACGCGTCCCTGTCTCCCCGCTACGGGTGGAGCCAACCCCAATCCCGGGCAGGAGGCATGGACATGGGCACCCGTGGCCCTGCAGAGGCGGGGACGGGGCGCTATGGGACGTTTGGGTACAGCCTGGAGTGCGCGTGCATCCACCCAGGGATCTGACCACCATACAGAACGCCGGGCTCAGAGCCACAAGCTCGGGAGATGGTGCCACGTCCTGTACGTCACCGTCACCGTGCTAGTCGCCACCTGGAGCGGTAGCGCTGACACCCAGCAGAGCTCCGGCACACCAAAGCAGGAGCGCTGCCTTTGGGGAGGGCAGCTTTGCTTCTGTCTGTCTGTTTGTCTTTCCTTTCCACAGTATTGCAGACTGAATCCAAAGCCATCACACTAAGCTACGTTTCTAGCCTTATTGACCTGTTTATTGAAACAGGGTCTCCCTCTAGAGTCCGGGTGGGTCTTGAACTCACTACGTAGCCCACACTGGCCTTGAACCCATGGCAGTCCTCCTGCCTCAGCCTCCAAGAGTGCTGAGATTAAAGGCGCACACTACCACGACGACCTAATTTTTACATAGCGCAGGGGAATTGAGCCCAGGGCCTTTCCCATGCTAGATAAGCGCTCCAACCACTGGCCTGTGTCTCCAGCCCTCCAGCCCGTTGCAAGTTTTGTTTTATTTTTAGGGAGGGTCTTACTAAGTCCCCACATTGCCCAGGCTGGGCTCGGAAATTGCGGCGCTCCCGCCTTGGCCTCCCACAGTGCTGGGATTGCACGTAATGGGCTATTTTGGCATTAGGAGTAATAACCTGCAGGACTCGGCCCCAGGGAGATGTGCCCTTGGAGGCCCCGGGATGGCCAAGGGCTGCCTGCATTTCCGTGCCTGTGCTGTCCCAGTCCCGAAGAGCCAGGGTCCACCGAGGAAAGACTACAGCTTACCCCTGGGTGGGGTGGGTGTCCCCAGCCAGCTGACCTCCTGTCCCCTTTCGCTCTCTCTGCCAGCAAGGACAATCTAAGCAGGAGCAGCCATTGGCTGTGCATTGTTTACGGACATCATAAAACAGACATTCAGAAGGACGGCAGGCTTCCTTCACGGCCGGGAGCACCATAAAGCTGTATGATTCCCAGCGGCCCCGCTCTGCGGCTTAAAGACACAGGGGCCCTTTCTCGGTCTGTCCTGCTAGGACGTCACCTCAAGTTTACTGCAGCTAGGGGCCATTTCTAGTCACCTGTATCCCCCCCCCACCCCCCGCAAGCAGGGTGTGGCAGGATTCTGGCCCAAGGTGAAGTTGTGCTGGGGGCCTGGCAACTGACAGTTTGCCTTTTGCTGTTCTGGGCCCCTGGGCAGCCCGGGCTGAGGTGTGCTCCTTGGTGTCTGATTTGCAAGGTGGCTGTGACTCCTGCGTGTCCCTGCCCCTTCTCAGGGTGGCCTCCAGGCTTTGGGAATAGGGCACCTGGGACTGACTAACCCTGACGTGCCGTGCCACTCCAGGCTCTGCGACCCTTGTCGTGCTCCAGGGTCTGCCCACACAGCTTACATGTGCTAAGCCGTCACCTGCAGGGGTGGTGTGACCTTCGGAGCAGGCCCGGGTGGCAGCAGCAGCATACTCGCCTGTCCCCACGATCCATGGTGAGGACGTGTATCCTGTGTGCCCCCGTCTTTGAGAACCACAGAGACCCCGCCCTTGGGCCCCACCCCCACAGCGGGACGCCCCGAGGAGCAAGGTGTGGCATGAAGCCGCCTGGCCATCTACTCTAAGACTTCAGCCTGGAACCTGTCCCTTCTGTGCGTCACCATAATCTAATACCTCAGGGGCAATTTAATGACTAAGAGGTCAAAGGCGATGAACTCCAGTCACCTCTGTGAAATGAGGCTCTGACCTTGGATCACATGACCCCATGACGCTTATTCCCGGAAGAACTCTGACCTGACGGCCTCCTCCCAGGACTGCAGCATGGCAGGACTCCGCACAGTCTGCCGAGGGGACAGAATCTCTCTTGCACACAAAGGCTTTATCCCCTGTGTGGCTCTAGCAGGCTGTGGCTGTACGCAGCTGTGAAGTTTGTAGCAGCAGAAATTCTAACAACAACCAGTTGGTCATTGTCACAACTCAGAGGAAGGCACAGACGTGGGGTTCCCCCGTCACTTGCGCGACAAAACTCAGACATGCAACGCGACAGGGGGAAGGAGGTCGCCCTGGAACCCACTGATAGGACACGCAACGGGGCAGTCACAGCACCAGTACTGCGCTGCCGTGAAAAATGGGATGGAGCCCAAAATCCTGTAATCCCAGCGGGCAGGAGGCTGAGGCAGGAGGATCAAGAGTTTGAGGACAGCCTGGGCTACACAGTGAGTTCAAGGCTGGCCTAGCCTACCTAATGAGACCTCGTTTCAAAAAACAACACACACACGCACACACACATGCGCGCGCGCGTCATGAATGGATAGAGTCTACAGTCAGCTGCATTGTGGGAGGAACTTAAGCAGAAAGTTGCAGGCTTATTGGGTCGAGGTGTCAGAGGTCACAGATTTAGGGTGTCAGAGAAGATACAAACGAAAGGGCGGAACTGGTAATGGACAGAGTCCAAGGTGGGAACACACAGAGTTGCCTTTAAAGCATTATGTCTACTTGAAGGGACGAGGTGCACCTAGCTCACCTGCGGGGCGGAGCTCCGGGTGTGTGCAGATGGGAGGACACCTGCCCTGAGGGGTAGCCCAGTCCACAGACCGGCAGCTGAATAACCAGGAAGGACGGAGGCCGGCTTCTCCTGGAAGCGCTCAGCCTTCACGTGGCCGATCTCCCGCACAGCTCCGCTCAGTCTTGGGGTCTTTGCCACTGCCTGTGGACCTGGCCCACGGCACAGACTCACATTGACGTCGGACTGCTGTTCCTCTGTTTCACATCTGGACAGCCACTGGCCCTCCAGCTCCCCTGGGTGGTCATCTTGGACTCTCTCTCTGGGCTGGGAAGCCATCTTAAAGAATTCCCCCATTATATAATTTCTATTAATTCTGTTTCTTCGAGAACTCTAACTAGTATGTGCAGGAAGAAATAAAAGCATCGGAAATGACAATATGTAGGTAAATACTGAATAATTATCTTTTGAGTTTCATTTCACGATTTCCTCACATGACAAATGCCTGTTTAAAGCCACAACGATGGCACTTAATTATGGAGTTTAAAATGGATGCAGACGTGATGTGTGCGCTGGAGGATCGTCCAAGAGAGGGCGAGGCCAGGTTATACTGACTCAGTGTCTTTCTTTTTCCTTTTCTGGTACTGCGGATGGAAGCCCAGACCTCCACACTGCACTGCATGCCCAGCCCAAGTCTTCATTTTGGTTTTTGAGCCAAGGCCTTGCTAGGTCACTAAGCTGCGCACTTTCAGCTTGAACTTGTGATTCTCCGCCTCGGTTTCCCAGAGTGCTGGGCTTACAGGCCTGCACCACCAGCTTGGTAATTCTTACTGTTTTATGTGAGATGGTACAATATTAACTCTAAAAAACCGGGTGAAGGGTAATCTGAAAGTGGGTGAAGGGTCTGAGCAGAGACCTCCAACAAAGAATCGATACAGACGCTAAGTGAACCCACAGGGGACACTTGGCACCAGCGGACAGGAGGGCACACCAGAATAAACTCAGGACGTTGTGCAACACACCTGTCAGAGGGCCCCGGATCCAGGGATAGCTGGCGGAAGGCGAAACTCTGAGGCCTTCAAACTGAGATAGCTGGGCAAATCGCTGCATGCGATTTGATGCGGAAAAGCCACAGAAACGCTAAGTGTGGTGGCGCATTTCTGTATGCCAGCACTCCCAGAGGCAGAGGCAGGAGGAACAGAAGTTTGAGCCCAGCCTGGGCAAGGTTGTCACTCAGCAGGATCACTTCAAATTAAGAAAATAAAATCAAAAGGGCTGAGGACGTAGCTTAGTGCGATGGCCCTGGGTACAAGCCACAGCACCAAAATAATTATAACAATCATATTCATAATCTGTGTCTACCATCCCAGGAAGGCGACCCACCGCATTTCCCCAGAGACGGGGCCAAGGCTGAGAAGTCTACGCCTCACACTTGTTTTACAGCACTGGAGCTTTGTCTAGTGCAACTGAACTAAGAAGAAAAATAAAAGCCCCGGAAGATGAGAGGGCAAGAATTAAGGCTGCCGTCCTCCTCAGAGATGTAGCAAACTCGAGGAACGCTCGCTGGGCCGGGAGCGGAGTGGGGCTCCGGGGGGGCATCCCTCCAGGATGCCAACATCTGTGTTTATAAACTAGCGGTGGTCAACTGGAAAACTGACAAAATCCCATTTACAATGAAACCAGAAAGCAGAGCGTGCCTAGGAATCCACTTAACAAAAGATATTCTGGGCCTCTCTGCTCTGAAAATGCCAAATCTGGGCCGAGAGAGGGGAGCTACACAGGAAGGGGGTGCTGTCCCAGGCTCTGAAGCCTCGGTACGGCTGGGGGGGGGTCCACCCGGGGGCCGAGGGCCAGAGCTGTCGAAGTCTAAGGCCTCCTTCTGTAAAATGCATAGAGAAAGCAAAGGACCCACTGGACCAGCCATAATGGACATCTAATCCTGCGGCTGGCAACCCAGCCTGGGGCAGTGGCGGGAGAACCGATCAAGACACACAGTGGGCGGGAAAGAGGCGACCTTCACAGAGGCACCCAAGAGATCCGAGAGGACAAGGACGTCCCTTACAGGTGATGTGTCCACACCTGTGTGCATGTGGGGAAAGAATGAAGTGCAGCCCCTCCTTACAGCACACATACCAGACCCAACAGCCCCCACCGCAGGACTCGGGCAGTTGAAGGGGTGGGTGCAAATTAGCATGCTGCCTGGTGAACCTGATGGCTTAGCAAGCCCCCTCAATATCAAACGGGCTGGGGACGTAGCCCGGTGCAAAGGCCCCGGGTTCTGTCCCAGTGCCACACAACATTGCGATACACAACCGCTGTGACTCTGAACCTTCTACAAACATCTCTTAGGGCAGACGGAGTGCTCCCAGAGCAGACGCAGGGAGTGCCACGCAGAAAGAAACGGGCAGCGCTAGATGCCATCAGGGCACCAGCCCCTGCTCGCGCAGGGTCCCCGTTAGGCACGCGAAAAAGGCGAGTCGGAGAGTGGGAAAGCAGCCGGGCACGGCCGCCCGACGAGGAATTGTAGGCCGACTAGGGAGTCTCCTACAAACCAGGGATGCAGAGCCCTCCGGGCCAGTTTGGAAAAGGGGCACGTCTGTGGAATAGTCTCTGCGCACAGCACAACGTTCCCACAGCCGACAAGCGCATAAACCACAAAGGCCTCTGGGAAATGCAGGATACAGGGCAGGACCCATCTCGCACCTACGGGGAGGGTCAGGTAAAAGAGCTGAGTGCCCAGGGACACAGAGGATGGGGCAGGTGGGGACGCAGCATAATGTCTCTGCTCAGGACCAAGTCTAGCTTCCTGTGTTGGTTACCTCACGTCCGTCACAGGAACCCACGATTCCAGGCAGCACCCCCCGTGGTCAGCAAGTGCACCCCCTGTGAGACCTGGCCGGTGGTGGCTGTTTGGATTAGACAGGGCCCTCATACCCCCTGGCAGGAGGACAGTAAGGGAAGGTGACATGCTCAGGGATACGGGGTAATGCGTGACGTGGCCTACTGTGGGCCAGCTGAGGTGTGGCTTGGTGGTTACAGCGCTTGTCTGGCATGCGCAAGGCCCTGGGCGCCATCCTCAGGCACCACATAAAAATAAGCCAGGCATGATGGCACATGCCTATCCCAGCACTTGGCAGGCTGAGGAAAGAGGACTGCTGTGAGTTTGATGTCAGCCTGGGCTACACAGTGAGCTCAGGACCAGCCTGGCCTGCAGAGCAAGACCCTGTCTTAAAATAACAGAACAGAACAGAGCAGTCATGACGCTGAGCTACAGAACCTGGACACAGAGGTGTACACAGTGCGTGAGGCTAGGGTGACGAAACCCCAAAACAGGCAGAGGCCTGGGACGTGGCTCCTCCTTTCCCTCTGCCCCCTCCACCTGCCACCGGAACTTGGGATCAGACCCAGAGCCAATGCATTAGGCTACATCCACAGCCCACTCTTGGGCTTTGGATTTTGAAAGAGGGTCTCATTAAATTTCCCAGGCTGAGCATAAACTTGTGATCTTCCTGTCTCAGCCTCCCGGAGAGCTGTGATGACAGGCCTACACTACCAGGGTTGACTAGCTGGGGCTGTAGAAGCGTGTGTGGACCAGTTTGTTGGGGACTCGGGAGGGAAGTTCTGGGGGGAGGAACCACTGTCCTTCTTGATGAGGGCTTTGGTTACACGCATGCATCCTTTATGAACACTCGCCCAATGCCCTGGGACCAGTAGGACAGGACAAGGCTGGGGTGTTCTAGCCACTCATCTGGGACATCCAGGCGACAGAGAACCAGGGGGCAGCCAGGAGGCACCAATCCCAGAGGCCTCGGCATCCTACGTGCTGGAGTCACTTTCCTTGCCGGCAAGCCCACCCCAGGGCAGTGTGACGCAGAAGCCCAGACGGCTGCTTTACGTCGTATTCGCCACACTGTTAGCTTTGAAAAACAGTGCAGTGGGGATGACTAAGGCGGCCTACAAAGCCCAAAAGCCCCGTTATGAAACTGAGCTAAAAACAGAAAACATCATTAAGAAGTGCGTTATTTCACGTCAATGCCACAACTGGTCCCAGTGCCGAGCCAGAGGTCGGCTTTGCCCGGAGAGTGGAGTCCACGCTGCCCTCTGACCCTCAGAAGTGTCCAAGGTCCCAAGAGAGCACTTCGGCCGCTCAGTAATGCGCCGGGATCACTCTAAATGACAGCTGCTAACTGCGGAGCGCTCGGGGTCACGGACCCTCACGCTGTTTTGCATAAATCGTTTCACTTGCCCTCCTGAGAGTCCTGCGAGGACACACCGCAAGCGACAGGCACGCCGCACGGGGTCTGCAGGCCATGCCCCCCGGTGCCTGGGAAAGAGCCCGTGGGCCGGCCACCTGTCCCTCCTTCTGGCTTTTGATTTTACTTGTACTGGGGACTGACCCTAGGGACTGTGCATTGTGCTACATTCTCAGCCCTTTAAAAATAATTCCTTGGAGACAGGGCTTGACAAGTTGCTAAACTGCCCAGATCGGCCTTGAACTTGCTATCCTCCTGCCTCCGCCTCCGAGTGCTCTGGGGTGACAGGTGTGCCCATCAAACCCAAGGCTGTGAGTACGGGTTCCATGACAGCCCCTGGGATAAGCTGCTGAAACTCCAGGAAGCCCTGGGGCCAGGCAGGGGATTGAAGCCAGTGAGGAACGGAAGCTTCCGGGTCCTCTGAGCAACTGTGCAGATGACACCAGGAACAGTGCCTGGAGGGTCCAGGATGCCAGCAGGACCCATCACCCTCCTCTTGCTGGGGACAAATGCCTCAGGCTGACTCCGCTCTGCTCTGTAGCACAGAGGCCCCAGGCAGGAGGACTCTGGCAAAGAAGGCCATCAGGGGAGAAGACTGTCCCTAAGCCTGAGCCTTAGGGTTGGTCTGCCTGGGACATCAACAGTGTCCCTCACACGCCACTGGAAGCCTCCAGCCCTGGTCCCAGCACTGTCCCCCCACAGTGCTAGATTTTAAAAACATTTTAACACTTAGCTCGATACATCTCTACACATTTCATTCCAACACGCAGCAGTCACACACAAACGTGCACCCAAGTGCTCCCAGCAGTGTCCTGTGTAATGGACAAGAACGCCAGTGTCCGTGAGCTGGGGCGTGCAGCGTGACGCCCGATGGGACGCAACTCAGCCACTGCAGGAGCCAAGGACGGCGCGGCACCACATGGCGAATCAGAAAGCCAGACGCCAGCAGGCCCGTGCTCCACTATCCGAGACGTCCAGAGAGGCCGTCCCCGGGGCCAGGGGCCAGGGGCCAAGAGTGGGCAGCGGCTCGTGGGATAGGGTGTTTCTGGGCCAGGACCGGATGGCCTTGGGCAAAGCACAGCGCTGAGGAGCAAGGGTGGCGGGTGGCAGCGACAGGCTGCAGCTGGGGGGACAGCTACGGATTCCTGGGCGGGAGCTCCCATGGGACCCCTTGTCTGGCTGGGCCCCGGAAAGCCCAGGCCTCAGGTATCTGTGGGGCATTAACTTTGTCCTGAAAAGAAAGACCTGGTGTATGAAGTGAAGGGCTCCTGGGCAGAGAGAGCGGGGAGGTTGACCTGGGATGAAGTGTGATCGCAGGAAGGAAGGAGGGGACCTGTGTGGGTGGAGGTGGCAGTGGTGACGTGCTGCAGGCGTGCAATGTCTCTGGGGCCGAGGCCGCTTACTCACTGCAGGGTAAGGGTGGTGCCTCAGCCCCAGCACAGGGCTGCGTGGGCCTCTCTCTCTCTGAGGGCAAGGGCTTCCTGCAGCCTCAGCCTCCCACGGGGGTGGGGCATCCTGGGGGCAGGGACCCGTGCACAGGCCCTGCTGGCATCTCCAGGGGCCCCGGGGCACCCTGGGCACACACAAGCCTGTGTTTCTCTGGTCCTGCACGTGGGGCAGGTGCCTTTCCTGGCTAACCTTGCACAGCACCATGGTGCCCATGTCCACCTGGACTCTGCGCTCTGCAGGACTGTTTCCCACAGTCCCAGCTTTGGGAGGGACCACAGCAGGCACTGGCCCACGTGACCGCAGGTGTCCCTCACAAACGGTCACCAGCCCTTCGCCAGCCCCTCCAGAGCAGAGCTCAGCCTTGTGATGTTGCATACAGTCTCTCTGACTTCTGTCCTCGCGCTGGTGTGGCACTAGGGACGGAACCGGAGGAGCTCTGCCACTGACCTAGATCCCCACAACTTTCCGTTTTCAGGTAGAAGCTTGCTGCTTCCCAGGTGGAACCCAAACCTAAAAGCATGAGCCAAAACGACCAAACTCGTGTAAGAGAACTTGGGAGAAAACTTCACAGCCACGGGCTAAGCTCAGAGCTGTAGGGCAGCGGGCGAGGGCGGGCATCACACAAGAAGCACCTCCATGAGCGGAGATGAAACAGAACGACAGCCCTCTGTCACTGAAGGGGGGGTGCCAGGCTGGGGACACACTCTGAATGCCATGACTTGGGCGGAGCCTGAGAACTTGGGAAGAAGGGCTGTGGACTCTTTACGAGGGGACACCGAGGACTGGCCGGCATGCACCTTGAACTCTCAGCACCGCTGATCACTAGGGAAGGCCCGGCACACCCCTTAGAATGCGTGAAAGAAAAAGGGTGGCCCGTGTGGGTGGGCAGGGGACACTATTTCAGGTGGGTTTTGAGGACGGGGTCACCACTGTTCCATGCTTGGCTTCTGTGGCAGTGACAAGAGTACGCAATGTTTTTGTTTTTGTTTCAGAACTCCATCAGAAGAGGCACTTGCGTGAGAACATTTTAGGACGTGCGCTTCCTACTCAAAAGTGATTTCAGAGTCTCAAAAGAAACAGGCTTGTAGCCAGATAATAACGGGGACGAGGCTGAGACCCCCCAAGACAGGGGTTGGGAGCGCAGAGCTCGCGGGAGACACGCAGGGCCTGGGGCGGGCAATGGGCCATCCGTGCAGGTGTCCAAGGCTTCAGGGTCTGTAGGAGGGTCTGAGTGCGGATCCGAGCGCTGAGCCGCGCAGGGCCCCCACCGGAGGCACCTTCCTTCCTCCCGTCTCTCTTTCTCCCTTTAATTTAAAAAACAGCAGAAGAGCCTTACCTGATAGCTGCTTGACGGCCACAGGTCTCACTTTGTAGGGAGTCCTGCAAGAGAGAAGAGCCGTAAGACGCTGCCCGAGAGCGTCGCCCGTCTGCAAGGAGAGATCCGCGCGCGGGGAACGGGATTCCGTGGTGAGGCTGGCGTTGGGCGCCGTGCATGCTGAGCACGCGCCCTGCCACCCAGATGCCTTTCCGCGTTCTCTGCCGGATTTTTTTTTTAAAGTTTCTTAGGCTGCCGGCTTCCTCACTCTAAAGTTTTTAATTGCATCACCTGAACAGGGAGCTTCTTTGTAACATCCATGCTCAGCCGTGGGCACCGCTGCCCCGTGAGGCGGCCCTGAGGATGTCGCGGGATGGGCCAAGTTCGCCCGCGCAGGGGCTTCCTCTAGTCTCCTGGGTCTGGGCTCACTGGGCCGAACCCCAGAGGAGCTGGAGGATGGAGCCAGTGGCTCCAGGACCCTGGCGATGTCACCTGCAGTGGTCACTTGACCACAGGGGCCAGGCAGAGAACAGTCACCATGCGTACAACTCAGAGCGTGCAGGACATGCCCGCGCAGGTGCACTGGGGGCCAGGGCCAGGAGGAGGCACCAGGGGCCAGGTGTCACTCATTCAGGTCACTTGCTGTTATCACCCCACCGTGCCTGCCTCTGTCAGCTGGTGCTCGTGACAGGGGAGCAGACGGCACCGCAGTGCACCTGTCCCCTGGTCCCTCTGCTCCCACTTCCCACGGTGAAGTTTGACGAGCCCTGACGGGTGGTGCCGGGAGGACCTGGGTTGACACAGTCACTGTGCGGCTGGCAGGCGGCCCGAGCGCCCCCACCCCGTGGGGTTCGCGTCCTTGTAGGCACACAGGGGCCCTATCCAGCCATGGACCGCTCTGTCTTCTCCCCTCCGTCCTCCTCTCTTTAAACGTGAGAGGGATGAGGGAAGAGGCGGCAGGGGTGGGGACAGGGACACAGAGGGTCCAGGACTTGGAGCAACAGGATGGCACATGACCTCGACCCCACCTCGGAGGGGGCACTGGAAGAGCCGGGACAGCGTCTCCTAGGGAGGGGCACTGAAGACGCCCTGCGCCCTGGCAGGATGGGCTGGCCGAGCGAGGGAGCCGTGAACGCTCATCTCTGTCCACCCCGGCGATAGGCCAGAGTGACGGCCTGGCGTCCAGCTTGGCGAGCAGGGAGCTCACTGGGGTGACTGCCAGGAGGGGGCAAGGGCTCCTAGAGGTCCGCGGGTGAGGGCTGCCCACTAGCCCATGGGGGGCTAAAGGCAGTGGCGTTCCCGGAAATCCCCCAGCCCAGGTGACCGCTCGCGGAGCCGGAACTGGCGGCTGAGTGCCTCTCAGCCCAGCTGGGCACCGGGGCTACCACAATGGCGGCTGCACTGGTGACGACTCCTCTTGCACGGACTCTGACTCCTCGGTGGGTGATAACTCCTTCCTAAATCACCACTCCTCTGTAATGGAGTCCTGCTGCCCTGTGACCGACCGCAGGGCCCTTACACCACCGCCCGGATGCGGTGTCCACATGCCGGCTGCAGCTGTGGATCCCCCTAACAACCACGGGGCAGCACAAGGCTGCTGCCCAGGCGCGGCGGCCATGTGCACCTGTGACTCCCCACGGCTCCAGAGTGCCTCTTCCCTCCCAGAGGGGGCGTCTCAATTGTGCTGCACAGGATACAGGTGAGGAACACAGGAGCCACTTTATAGTAACACATCAGAAGACCCGCCATTCGGCAGGGCCCCAGGGCCGCGGGACCTCCGGACCTGCTTGCACTGAGGAAGGGACCAGCACGTGAGGGTTGGGGGGCAGGAGTGGGCATGGGGCTGGCACCCAGGCGGCCAGCTGGTACAGCTGCAGAACCTTCCAGGCCCGCAGCCGCCGCTCAGGCTGGTTCCTAGCCCCCGTGCCCGGGCTCTGCACAGTGGCATGCTCTGGAAACAGGGCCGCGGCTGTGGTGACAGAGGAGCCACGTCGCCTCCCTCCCGGTTGCTTCTCGGCAAGGTCAGGCGCCTTGCCCTGCTGCATGGGACGGCCTGCTGGGACACCCCACGTGTCCCTCCCTATGGGCTGACGCAAGGTCACGAGGAGGCAGAGGTGGAGGTCCTGGTGCTGGGAAGGAGGGGCGCTTGTTCTGCACAGGGGACTGGTCGCCTCAGCCAGGGCAGAACCACGCGCCTCTCAACTTGGCCCAAACCAAGAACCAATGGAGCCCCCGTGTACTGTCAGCCCCGCAGTCGGCTGTGTCTCCCTGCCGCAGGGACACGGGCAGAGCGTGAGTCCAAGACACAGACCGTGTGAACGGGATGCCTCTCGTCCAGAATATTCCCTGACCGGGAGGCTTCAGGCAGACGGTGCCAGGCCTTCTGAGGAGGAAAGCCAAGGGAAGCGTCATCTGACTGAAGGTGGGATGTGCCCATTGAAGAGGTGGTCACCAGGAATTATGGCAGGCGGGGGTGCCCAGCAGTCCCTAAACCCTTGCTGTTCCCACAGGGGAAGCGCCAGCCTGCTGGGGTCCTGTCAGGGCCCCGTGTGGCCAGCCAGGCTCCGGGTCATTCTGTGGGTCTGAATGATGTGTGGCTGTGCCAAACCTCCTGGCAGCCTGGGAAGGACAGGGAGGGTCCGGCAGCCCTTGGTGGGTTCCTAGCTGAGGAGCCACCACCTCCTGATGGGCGGAGGGGACAACAGGAACGCAGGGGTGCACATAAGAGGCTGGAGGGGTGCAGGGGAGGTGTGGGGACATGGGCGAGGGCAGGGCCGGCTGGGCAGCAGGCACTTACACGAGCCTGAGGACCTGGGGACTAACATGTGAAAGTGGCTTTGGGCCCAGTGTTTCCAATGCGGGTCCAGACAGTGTCCTGCAGCCGGCAGGCCCCTGGGAATGCGGTGCTGGGGAGGGACGGGACAAAGGCTGCGTGTGGGGCTGTTTTTCTGGAAGGCAGGTGGGGCTGGGGAGCCCGGAGGGAGGGGCACTGGGAGAATTACTGCCCACCCACGTGACCCATGGTCTGCCTGGGGCTGCCTGCCTAGCCTGGCCGCGGTGGAGGCCGAGCTGTGGGTGCAGGCGGAGGCTGGGAAAAGAGCCGGGCAGTGTGAGGCTCCGGGAGACAGGGCAGCGCGGGCCGCGGCGTCGCCAGGATGGAGACGTTTGTCGGGTTTGGAAATGTCATGCCAGCCCATCCTGTGAGTGGGAGGGTCCTCCCAGACCATGCCTCAGCCAGGCTGGGGGCATGGGGAGGTGACCAATTCCAAGCCAAGTGACCATGGGCCTCCGGAGGGGGAAGCTGAGCCCCGGCGTGGCTCTGAGCTAGTGGGGTCGTGCGTGCAACTGTCACTCGCTGGGAGAAAATGCAGGACGTCTGGCGCTGTTAAGGAGGGTGGACCGGGCATGGGGACAGGACTTCTGATCACCGGGGACCGGCTGCTACCGGGTCTCCCACCCTTTCATCAGCAAAGGTTGCTTAGAAAAAAATCACAAAGTTCTGCAAAACCTGGATTACTGGGTGGCAGAAGGGTCTTGGCATCAACAAGTGCCTTTATAAGATCCTGGTGGTTAGCCAGGCCCATGGTGCAGGCCTGTAACCCTAGCACTCTGGGAGGCTGAGGCAGGAGAATCACAAGTTTGAGTCCAGTCTGGGAAATCTGGCAATGTAGCAAGACCCTGTCTCAAATAAAAAAAATAAAAATAAAAAGATACTCATGGTTTTCCTGTGCTGTGGAGCTGATAGTCAGTGCTGGGCCAACCTGGCTTGTCTTGAGCTGTCAGAACAGGCGAGTGGGCACATGGCTTTGTGGTACTCCATAGCCATGTCTGAGCACAGGCAGGACACGCCTCAGGCAGCTGGCCCCAGGGAAACCAGGACGGGGCCTCACGCACACTGGTGACCGGGCGGCCACCACCCAGTCTGCTGACATCCCTGTCCCACGCAGTCCTGCGTCTCCTAACACACAGCCCACACCAGACCCTGCGCCCAGACGTGGATGTGGGACGGTGGTGGGATACCCCACGGGGGTCATGAGCACAGGGAGAACACGGCTTTGCGCACGGACCCACTCCTGTCCACCGGCTCCACGCTGGGTGCAACCCCTCCCCAGCGGGGTGGGGTTAGTCTGGCGGGTGGCCGGGTGAGGGTCACTGGTAGCCTTCCTCTGGGAGGACATCGGGTCAGGTGGCCTGGGATCTTCAGAAGGCAGCTGGCAGCACAGCTTTGAGAGCGTGGGATCTGAGACCAGCGGGGGGCTGGGTGGGGAGCAGGCTGGGCTGAGGCCGTGAGGGGACACGGACAGCACCAGCCGTGTCCACTGGGGCCTCATGACCAGGACAACAGACTTCTGGGGGCAGGAGGGAGAGGAACAGTTCCCTGTGTCTGGGCACACGGACAGTCTCACGCCGCCCTCCGTCTCACAGATTCGGAGAAGCTATGGGGCGTGTGAGGTCTGCCCACGGGTGCCCAGGTGACCAGATAAAGACCCCACAACCTCCCCGGGTTCTTGGGGTTGGTCAGTGTGTGGCAGAGGGCCCAGAGGGGAGCCCTGAAGGGCACCCAGGGCCTAGCGGCAGCCTCCTCCAGTAAATGCAGCCGTGATTCTGCCCTGCTCAAGGCAGATGTCACCCAGAGATGGCTGGGGACTTCCCAGGCCGGTGGGCAGTGGCGCCAGTCACTGGCAGGGGCTGTGGCTCTGCGTCCCCCTCAGTCACACCACAGCTTCACCAGCCTGAACCCTTTCCCAGCGTATACACACCGCCGACTCCCCTCGGCTCCCCCGGCCAGCCCCGCAGCGGCCCCATCTCCTCCCCGTGACCTCCCACCCTGTGCCTAGTGTCTCAGGTCAGTGTCCCCTAGGGGCAGTGGTCAGGTAATCACCTACGGCCCTCCTGAGTTCAATGCCAGGATCCCAGGGCCTGTGCCACTGGGTGCTCAGCATCCCCACCCGCACACGGCCTCCCACAGGGCCCCGCTGGTAGGGAATGTGGGCTCCTGCAAAGGCACCTGGGCGTGTCGCCGGCCTCCTCTCTTCCCTCCCCCTTCCATCTCCATTGAAAATCCCAACTTTCCAGCAGGACTGCATTCAACAGCAGGCCACGGGAGGAAGGCTTCCGGGGTGCAGAGCATCTCACACACCTGCGTGGCCAACGCCACAGGCAGCCAGCCTCTTACCGTTCCGAATTCGCGGGCATGGTGGGGTCAATGGAAACCATGGCATCGTCTGTGGTCAGCAGGGAGATGGTAGTGTTCCTGAAAGATAGGCTTGCGTTAGTGTCTCTCCTGGAACACAAGAGCCAGGGACCGGCATCCGTGTGGGTGCTAAGGGCAGGAGGCACAGCTGGGCCCGTGCCAGACACAGACACCCCTACTTGCAAATAAAACTAAAACACCGACTATGATTCCTTATGGTTTCATTTTTTGAGACAGGGTCACACTCCACAGTCCCGGCTGGTCCTGGACTCACTATGGAGCCCAGGCTGGCCTAGAACTCACAGCAAGCCTCCTGCCTCAGCCTCCTCCTACGTGCCAGGATGACAGGCACGTGCCACTATGCTCAGCTCCAACTGCAATTCTCAGTGCCTACAGGACTTTAATTAATTAAACATGAGGAGAACTGGAGTGATTCTAATTTGCTGAGTTGGGAGATTTAAAGAGACCGAGGTACAAGAGACACTAACATCAGATGAACAGATGGAGAATTCCCAGCTTGCCTTTGTACCTCCAGGCTTTGGAATCTGTTACCTGAACTGACCCAAATGTCTTCCACAAAGCAGTTTCAAGAGTGAAGGTTAATCTTCCTCTTTTTTTTTTTTTTTTTTTTTTGGTGGCACTGGGGACCGAACCCAGGACCTTAGCACTGAGCTGCATCCCCAGCTCTTTGTATTTTTGATTTAGAGACAGGGTCGCACTGAGTCCCTAAGTTGCTCAGGCTGAACCTGACCTTGCAATCCTTCTGCCTCAGCCTCCCAGAGTGCTGGAATGACAGACTGGCACCACCAGGCCTGGGTCAACCTTGCTCAGCGTTTGGGGGACCTCTGGGGAGCCAGTACATTGACCAAGTTTCTCAGACTCTCTGACCTTCAGTTGTGGATTCTTGAAAAAAAAAAAATGTGCAGTGGAAGTGACCCAAGAGTCAGTTGTCCCGGCAACGATTCCCACCTACGCCTTGGCCGGTCCTTCCGAGGCCCTGGCCGCACCAGCTGCGGCTGCTCTCGCTGTTCCCTGCTCTCTGATATAAGTCATGGTGACTGCAGGTGCGTGGGGCCATCTCTAAGATCCCCTTCTCTCCTGTTCGGAGAAGCTGCTGCCACCCTCCCTGCCCCCCACCTTGCACGCTGGTCCTCACATTGAAGCCAGCGGCCATGCCAGTGCCTCTCCCGGTCACCTTGCCAATCGGTTGGGACATTAGTGTGAGCTGGGGGCTCATTTCCCCAAATTCCTAAAACCTTAACATTTCAGATTTCAGATGCTGGACACCTGTGTTTCCGTAATGACACAGTCCGGAGACCCAGGTCTGAGCGTGGCACACACGTGTTCCCCACACAGCCTGGCGGTCATCTCACAAGGTATTCTGAGAGTGCCTGTCTCCTGGGACGTGGCGCATGAAGGCAGGCATGGGAGGCTTTAGGTATTGGAGGATTTGGGATCTGAGACATTTGGTCCGGGATGTCCAACCCGTAACTGGAAATCGCGCTCACTTGTCCAAAGTTGATCCAGAAAGTTAAGGGGATTCCGAGGACTCTGCAAGGCCCAGGACCGGTCTCGTCAACAAACTTTTGAGCCCAGGGCCACATACAGATCAGTGACAAGTACCTGAACCAGGAAGAGACCCGTGCAGTGATGTGGATCCAGGGACGGCACCTGCCTCCAAGAGCAAGTGAAAAGTGCCAGGAACTGCCAGACCCTGCGGAGGGGCTTGCGTGGGATCCCCCCAGCTGTTCCTGTTCCCGGAGCGGTCACAACCCACACCTATCTAAGGCATTGATTTGATTTGAAAGCTGCGGCCCCGCTCACCCCCACTGCTGCAGAGCCTGGGACACTCACCGTGGCAGGCCTGTGGCGATACAGAACAGGTCCATGATGTCGCTGGAGTTGCAGTACTTACTAAACACCACCTGCAAGACAGAGAAGCCGCAGGCGGTGAGAGCTGCTGGCGGGCAGCAGTTTCCATGGCAATGTCACATTCCTCCAGCTTCCGCCTCCCCCTCCAACCTGAGGTTTGTTTTACAAAGAGAAATCAGAGCTGTGGGCACCAGAATGTCAAGGGGACACCTTTTCACATGGATGGGAACAACTCTGTTCCTTTTTTCAGTGACAAAGGTCAGGTCTGCGTGCCAGCAGGTGGCCCGAGGGGCGCAGGGGCGCACACTATAGGTATAAGGCGTGGGGTTGGGAAGTTCAGGGGTCTCCAGCGGTCTCATTAAAGATGTTAAAATGACCAACAGCGAGGCCAGGCCTGCAATCCCAGCACTCTGGGGCCGGAGGACTGTGGGTGCAAGTCTAGTCTCACCTCAGTGAGGTCCTGTTTCAAAATAAAAAGTGTGGTTTGTTTTTGTTTTTGTTTTTAATGGTCTAGAGGTATACCTCAGCGTGTAGGCCCTGGGCTTGATCCCCAGTACAAAAACACAAACAAAAAACCCCCCAAACAAAACAAAAACCACCTGTGTCACAGCAGAGTGTAAATTAGCCATGAGACAAGGAGCTACCCTATGACCCCAGGATGGGGGGGGGGGGGTGGATATCTGGGCTCCCTGCCAGGGAGGGAGGGTTCTGGGCTCCCTGCCAGGGAGGAAGGGTTCTGGGCTGGCCCCTGTCCCAGGCTGAGGTTGCACTGACCCTCGGGCAACTGAGGTCCAACGATTAGCTAAACAGAGCCGGAAACACGTGGTTCCTAGGCTCAAACTGCCCACCATTCTGCATGAAGCGGCCTCGTCTCAGACCCTCCGGAGCGGTCCTGCAGGAGATGAGGGCCATCCCTTCCCCAGAGTGCCTTGCGCGGCTCCGCTACCTGCCCGAGCCACTGAGCACCGTCCTGGTGAGGCCAAAGCGGCTGTGTTCCGTTCTGTACACCTGCCAATCTTGCACCGTGTCTAATGGGTAAATCCAGCGTTATCACAGCCAAGCACAGACGCCTAAGGAGAAGTCAGTGTCTGTAGCCTGTGGTTACCCGGTGCTCTAGATACCCTGGGGTGGGGGTTGGCACAAACCTCCTGCCAACAAAAGGGTTCCTATAGGGGGAGGGTGGGGACGCCCCCCAACCCCAGGAGAGGAGCTGGGCTCTGCACACGGGCTTTCTGTTTTCTGTTTTGACAAGATTAGTTTGTTTCTTGTTTTACTTCAAACAGCAAAATTGAGAAAACAGACTTTTATCTCATAACCCCAGTCTTTCTGTGACTAATGCCACTTCCCGTGTGCTGCTGGGCCAGCCATGAGGGGACAGAACCAGCTTGTGTGTCTGTGCCTTGCGGGCCGCGCCCCTCATACCTGCCACCTGGGTGACACTGGGTCACACCTGGACACTGTCATGTCTGCCCTGTGCCCGAGTTCGCAGCATCAATCCCTCCAAAGGACGCCATGCCAGCTCGGCCGAGGCCCCTGGACTCTCGGCAGCTGTGTCCTTGTCCACTTCTGGTCTCCCCAATCCCTGCCACACCCCTCTTCCTGTGGAACCTGTGCTGGCTCCTTGGGTCCTCGAGGACACCCACCGGCTATGGACCCGTGGGGACCTCGGTGTGCCCCCTTCTGGCCTGTGTCTTGGTTGAGAGCCCACCCAGACTCCAGCTCTGGTCCCACGGCATTCCCTTGTCATCCTGCCATCCCGCCTAGTGGCCTGCGCCTGTGCCAACCCCAGCGTGGCCTTGGCTGAGCTGGCACCGCAGGGTCGGGGCTCCAGCCATCCACCCATGGAGACAGGACAGGTTCTGACTTCCGGCCAGGCCTACTTGTAACCCACTCGGGGGTCTGCACACCAGGCTGCGGGCTGAGGGGCCACGGAGAGGAAGGAGACAGGTTCCTTCTCCGCATGGGCTCTGGACAAGGGGGAGGGGCTCGGGCAGGCCTCGCCCACCCGGTCGCTGAGGCAGGCGGCAGCCGGCTGCCCTCGCCTTCCTGCCTCTGTGACTGAGCAATCCTTGGCTCTCTGTCCCCCAGCTTTACGCTCTGTAAAACGGGCCCACAGAAGGCCGGCTCTCATTCGCAGACGGTTCCGCAGCACTGGCGTGCAGGCTCCTGCCTTAGCCGGCTGGACTTCTGTGGGCTTGAGGAAGCAGATCAGAGCTTTGCAGGCAGGAACCTCAAACCCTGGCCGCCGAGGAAGACGCTCCCGGCCAGCTCCCGATGCCCCCTAGACCCCAGGGGCTGCTCGGGATTTGCAGACTCTTTGTCCCTCTCTCTTTCTCTTTCGTAGAGCTGAGGAAGAGGCCCGGGGCCTCTGCACTACGCTACATCCCCAGCCTCAAACTTGTGTTAGTACGCACTTGCAGTAACCGGCGCACACGCACACGGCACCGGACCCTGCCCGCCTCTCGTCCCCCACGTCCCCTTCTCCCTCTACAAACTAGACCCCCGTTCCCTCCGCCGCGCTACCGCTCCTTTACTTATTTATGCCCAGCTTTCTCATACTGGAGAAGCCACGTGATATGCAGCCCTCCGTGTCTGACACACCTCGCTAAGCATGACGGTCTCAGGGTGTGTCCACAGATGTCTCAAGCTTATCTCGCCTCAGAGCAGTACTCCACTGGGCGTATACATAACATCTGCTTCTATTGAGAGACGTATCGCCCAGCCCATTTTGATTTTGATTTTGAGACAGGATCTCCTCAAGTTGCTAAGCTGCCCAGGCTGGGTTCGAACTTGCAATCCTGCCCAGCTTCCCAGAGTGTGTTACAGGCCTGCACCAAGGTGCCAGGAGCTGGCCACCCCAGACCCATAGGGCTCAGAGCACGGGCTGAGGGACGGAGCTCCTCTCCACCTGCAGCATGTGGGCTCCCGGCCCTGCTGGGGGCCCACCTCTCTCGTCCCCAGCCACCTGCAGCCCTTAGCAAGCTGGGCCGTTTGCTGCAAACTGGAACGCAGCATTTCTAAATGGCATCTGATTTTTACCGTCAGCTCTGCCTCCCCCTCAAATCCAGAAGCCCATGCTAAATTGTCATTTCCCATGGTAACGGGGTTGGGGCGAGGGTTTCCCAAGAACTACCCTCCTTTCCACAGGGTGGAACCGGGAGCCTCCGCACCAAACCCAGCCCCCCCGGCCCCCGGGGGCATGGCAACTGTGCTGGTGTCACAGCAGAGGGTGACGCACACTTGCTCAGGATGGTCTGCCACTCTCAGGAGACCAGGGCCCGGGTGGCTGGATGGGGTCAAAGCCCAGAGTCCCCGAGGGGTCCATCCAGGCGGGAAGTCTACACTTCGGGGCAGGCTGAGAACCTTGGAAAATTCTGCCCGGATGGCACAGTGGCCCTTGGCCAGCCGGGCCGCACGGGACAGCCTCACCTGCGACCGCGGCTGTTGCTGAGACTATTTTTGACAAGAGACGGGGAGGCCAAGAGAGAAGGGGTATGTGGAGCGTCTCCAGTGGGAAACGAGGCCGACGGCGGGTCCGAGCTGATGTTCCTGGGCCCTGTGGCCAGGGCGATCGAACTACAGGGTGTGTGTTTACCTTCAAAATATTAATACAGTGAAGACACGCCACCACGAGGCCCCCTCACGACCCTCCCCTCGCTCTGAACCACACGTCCCAGCATTCTTCTTCCTGAGGGTCTTTGCGGGGTCACTGCCACCGCCGGGTGCTCCCCAATGGGACGGCACCCTGTGACAACGTGGGGGTGCGTCCTCGCCCACCGTGCTCCCTGGATCTGGTGCTCGCAAGGTGCAGCTATTCCCCAAAGTCAGAAAGACCACAGAAGGTCAGCACTTTGGACATCAAGGCAGCCATGACGGCGCAAGTTCAGCCACTCGGGAGAGAGGACTTGCAGGACGCGAGGAGCGTGCTCAGAGTGAGCAGGGGACTCTGAGGGTGACTTACGGCAATGGGTGTCTTATTGTAATAAAGTAAAAAAATTTGGGGGGGGGGTGAGACAAGGTCTTGCTCTGCAGTCCAGGCTGGTCTTGAACTCACTATGGAGCCCAGGCTGGCCTTGGACTTACAGACGATCCTCCTGTCTCAGCGTCCCGAGTCTGGGATTACAGGTGTGCACCAGCGCGACTGGCTTATGTGGTGCTGGGGAATCGAACGCAGGTACTTAGCGCTTGGCTTGGTGCGTGCAGGCAAGCGTTTTAGCCGCTGAGCCATTCCTCCTGTAAAGGAATTTCTTAAACATTCACGATAGTCTTCCATCACTCCCTGTAACTGGGTAGTTTTTTGCTTTCTCTCTTGAACCTGCTGCAACATTGCCTCAAATTTGCGTTCAGTTAAGGAGTTTGGTAAAATTCCCAGGTTGTGCGTACCTGAAGGAGCCCGAGGTGGTGACGGCCTTCAGCAGGGCTCAGCAGAGGCCTGCCAGCCTCAGGTAAGGAGCAGGGCAGCTGCGGTCCCTCCCCCAAGGGCCTAGAGCCCCTAGGAACCAGCCCACTGCAGCTGTGGGTGGCCCAGTCAGGAGGGCACAGCGATGTCCATCTACTTACTGAGTGATTTTGCAAATCCTTTGTCCTTTATCCAAAAACACCCCCCCCAAAAATGCTGATACAGTGAAATTTAAATAAGAGATATCAAGGCAGCAAAATTCACAGGAAAAAGAAGGTTTTCTTTTGGCATCCAGCTTGGGCGGGGGAGGGGGGAACTACTCCTGGGCCTTCAAGCTAGTGTGGCCGACTCCTTACGTCTCCCACGAGGTTCGACAGGCAGCCGTCTCTGACTTTCGCAGGGACCTGTGTGCCGGGGACGGCTTGGTCCGGGAGCCAGCTGGCAGAAGAAATGCACACGTGTCACCCCCTACCTCAGCCTCCAGAGGGCTGGGTTATAGGCCTGGGCCATCCCACCTGGTTTAAAGCTCAAGACTTCGAGGCTGGATCCAGGATTCTGTCTGGGACTCTCGCTCAGAGGCTGCGCAAGAGGCCGGGATGCGGAAAGGGCTCCTTCCAAGCCCGGGCTGTGGCAGCGCCATCTACAGCAGGAACCAGTGCCCTCCCCGCCCCGAGTCTGAGTCTGGGAGGAAGAGGTGCTTCTTGGCTGGGCTCACGGCGCGGGGGCTTCATGGTCTCGTAAAATCAAAGCAGGACTCAGGGCCCTCTGCGTCCCCCGAGCGGCTTGCTGTAGCCCCCAGCCGTGAGTGCGCTGTGATTTCCTTACTATTGGCAGCGAGGGTCTACAGGGGCACGTGACAACATGACAGGAAGTGGCAAGGAGTGACTGGCACAGGGCGGTCCTGGGGTGGGAGGATTCTGCATGCTGTGTGCCCTGAACCCTAAACAGAACCCAGACTCCAAGCAGCCCCACCTGGGCCGGGGCAGCCACAGGGGCCAGGCAGCATCCTGGTGCTGGGGTCCCTCTACCTGTGAAGCAGCCTGACGAGAGGATGGGCTCAGGGCCCACCCTCCTTCTCTGGGCCTCCGAGGTCCAGGGTGTCCTGGTGTCCTCTGCCTTTTAGGGTGTGGACAGGGCAGCCTGGAGCCCGAGGTGCCTCTGTCCCGCAGTCTGGTGGGGACTGGCTGGCAACACTCCTCCATCCAGATGCAGGTCCGCGAGACAGACCTGGCTGATGGCTGGCGTTTGGAGGAGCACGTGCCTGGCCCACCCCAGCCTCGGCTGCAGCTGGCCCAGGCCCTCTGCCACAGGCATCACCGCAGCGTCCCGGCTCTGCGTCCATCCACATCCCCATATGGGCATGCCCTGCCTGGGAGGGCGGTGCTGGGGACACTGGCCACACCCCAGGCATCCTGCAGGTTCTGCCCCTGCCCGATTCGGCAGTTTGTATCAGACATTTAAGGAGGGGCCCCCCTCCGTGTACTCCTGAGGCTCACGTGTCACTTGCCAGGGGGGTTCTGTCCCTGCCACTGGCTCCTCTTTGCTCCCTGCCCTCCCTTTCCAACATGCCGGCCTCCCAGGCCCCAGCTTGGCTTCGGGGAAGGCAGGTCGCGAGTGGGCAGGGGACGGGAGGGTGCCTGGCAGGGTGCCCTCGGACGCAGGCTTCGGGGACAAAGGCCACTTCCCATTGTCTGCCCCATTTACCTCGCCTTCCGGGTTCTACTCACCCCAAATGGGGTTGGCTGTGGCCACTGCGGCCATCGGGGGCCTGGGCAGAAGGGTAGGGGGATCACAGAGGTCCAGAGCGAGGAGCATTCTGGGTATTCTGTATATTCCACACATGCGGGTGGGGAAAGGGCGGACCCCAGCTCCTTCCTTCCAGGGCAGGTCCTCACCGCTGCTCTGACAATGTCCTGCCGGTCTGTCACACTCTGGTTTGAATTGGCACAACACTGGTGATACTAGGGACTGTGGGGTTCTTACGTGGACACTTGTGGTTCCCTCTTTTTCCTGTGGAACTGAGACTGAGCCCACGCCTTCAGACCAAACTACATCCCCAGCCCATTTTTATGTTTGATTTTGAGACAGGGTCTTACTAAGTTTCTAAGTTGCTCAGGCTGGGCTCTAACTTGTGACCCTCCTGCCTCAGCCTCCTGGGTGCTGGGATTATAGGCCTGCACGATCCTGGACAAGTACAATACCTGGGTCGGCAGAGATTTGGGTTGAGCTTGGCAAGACGGGGTGGGCGGGAACCAGCTGGCCCCAGCCTCTCCCCTGGGGATCCTCTCTGCGGGACCGCCTGTGACCTCCTCCAGGGAGACAGTTTTACAAGGGGTGGAGGAACAGGTACATCTGACTCTGGCTGGAACCCCCGGACATACCCCGGCTACCTGCAGTCGCCGAGAACGTGTCATGCCAGCGGGCCTGCAGCGGGGCGGGATGTCCTGACGCGCGCTGTTCTGTCTAGGATTTTGCTGGTCTTGCCCATCAGGACTGAGCAATGTTTTTGCTCGGTTGCCTTAGCAACAATCGTCACAGCGCATCTCTGGGCTTGGATTCTCCTGCCCAGTTGTCCTTGCGACCATCCCGCAGAGAAGGCCAGCTAGGGGCGTGCGGGGCCGGTGCTGGGCCCCCGACAGGTGGGGAGCAGGCCTGCGGCCCGGCACAGCGCCTGTCCACACGGGGCGCAGGACACCTGGCCTCGCCGTGCCCCCGCCCCCTGCCCAGTGACTGAGCCTCGTCGGTATCGACAACGGCCACTTGCTGTGCTTTTATTTACCCACATAAGGTAATGGCGCCGGGTAACACGAGAAACCTCCAACCGGACCAACGCAAAGGTGCAGTTTAGAAACAGCTGCTTTGGCCTCCAAGAAGTGACAGGTAAATGCAGTATGGGGCAGATTTCCAATCAGGAAAGTGAGACTGGACCCTCACACCCCAGACGCTGTGCAGCAAGGCGACCACAGTGTCTGTTCCCACACAAGGCCGTGAGGAAAGTGTGTTGCGGCTGCACCTGCCTGATTCCCCTTCACACAACACACAAGGATCAAGCCCAGGGCCTTTGCACTGAGCTGTATCCTCTGCCCTTTTTCAATACCTTTAAATTTTAAGTTTTGATGTCTTTAAATTTGAGTCAGGCACTAGCTACATTGCCCAGGTTGGGTTCAAACTGCCGATCCTCCTGCCTCAGCCTCCCAGAGTGCCGACAGCACCGAGCTTGACTGCATAATATCCTTGGCATGACACAGCACAGACATAGAGAACAAGCCAATGTCCCCAGGAGTCAGGCAGACATGGGGCAGGGGCTAGCAGTGGCATCCTGTGGTAGTAGAATGTTCTAGGGACAGTGGTGGACAGAGTGGGGTACCTGAAGACGCTGCCATCAGGGAACCAGGTACAGGGCACCCTGGTCGCTCTCAGTGCTTTCTGATGGCTGAGCACGAAGCCAACAGTTGTCCCCAAGAGTTCCTGTGACGACCTGGATGGAAGGGACGCCACGCAGCTGGCGGCTGTCTGAGGAACACGTCTTCCCGGCCCCCGGGTGGGGGGGGGTGGCTGGGCAGCACAGGGGCCCTTAGGCCCCCGTTCAAGGAACTGCTCTCGGGAACAGCGATAATAAATGTCATAAGAAGTTCACTTATTAAAGTGCCAGGCGCCGTCTGGCGCCTCCTGGGAGTCAGCTCATCTTACTTCCAGACCAGCTCCCGGGTGACCCAGCCTAGGCACCACCCTGCCATGCCACTCAGCGGGCAAAGATGAGTGGCACAGGTTGGTCCCCAGTGTCACTGAGTGGAGCCACGCGGTCCCAGACCCCGGGGTCACCAAGGTGGAACGCGGCACAGCGCGCTGCCACAGGCTGACAATGGTCACATGTCATATTGCAAGGTGGTACTGGTGGACGGCTGAGGGGCCACGGACAGGACACAACGCTGTGCGAGAGAAAGCCACGCACACACGGCCACACGCATGTGCACACAGACACACCTGTGCGTACTTCTGGGCCTGGCGCATCAGCTGTGGCTCTCCACTGGGCTGTGGGGTCACACAGTCTTTCCCTTCAGAACTGTTCCGCGTTTCCCAAACACCCTCTGACGCCGCTTCACTCCGGAAGCCGAGGTCGACCTCGGGTGGCAGCCGCGCCTCGGGAGCACGGGGTATGGGACTGACATAGAATTCTCACGGGACAGAAGAAGACTTTACCGTTTTTACTCGGAGAGAATGTTCTCTGGCATCGAGCCAAGCACATAGGAAAATTAAACAGTGGCCCCGAGGGCGGATGCTGGGATGTAAACGGTGTATGTCCCGGTGGAGGCTGGCACAGGGCAAGGAGCGGGGGAGACAACCAGGGCGACCAGAGATGTGAGGAGGATCAGAGGGCACAGGGGAGTGATAACCCAAGCAGAGGCCGTGGGGGCCCCGCAGGCGGGGTGGGCAGAGTTCCACCGTTCCACGCCGCTCACAGGAACATGGGCCAGCATGGTCTGAAAGGCCCGTTGGCTGAGGGACCTGGGTGCCTGGGATGCCAGGAAGAGCATGGAGCGAGAGAGGAGGGCAGCAGCCCCCGCGCCAGGCCCCTCCCTGCAGCCACACTGAGCCCTGGGGGAAGGAGGCCCCTGGCCAGCTTGCTCCCGGGGTCCAGAGCTCCCTCTGTGGGGTGGTCAGGGGTGTCTGCAGCCCCAGCAGCCCCATATCCTGTGCTCTCAGGTCCACCCCCACCCAGCTGCTGTGGATGTTAGGAAGGGCATGGTGTCGGGGGGCTCCAGGGGGCCCAAGTGGCCCCGGGCAGGGTGGGATGCAGACTTGGGTCCCACTCTGTAGACAGGCTTTTAGCCCTCCCAGACGTAGTTACCAGACAGTGCCCTCAACGTGGGATAACCCAAATGCCACCTGCCACGTGGCACTAGTGAGCTCAAGTCTGTGCAGCCCCTGCTGCCCTGGGACCTGGGTGCCTGCTGCCAGGCATGTATCCAGCGCACGTCTGTAGCACAGAGCAGGCAGGGCCCTTGCCGTGCAGTCACAGAGGCTGTGGATTTGGGGTCACTGTGACTCCCCCAAGTCCTGGTGCTCACGTGAGGGCAGACTGTCATTTTTCCTTGGAATTCTCGATTGGGTGTTTTAAATGTGAATTTATAAAATGAGTGGATATTAATAAATGCATTGCTTAACAGTTTAAATATGCTTTATAGATTAGGATTATATGTATAATTCTCTGAGGGGAAAAATAGGTCAATTGTTAAAATCACACATACTGCTGCACTAAGTTCGGCTACTTCTCGTCCTAGCAATGTGCTGGGGGCTGACGGCGAAGGGCAGCCAGCCGTCGAGTGACCCCTGAGACGGAATGCCCCTCGCCAGCACTCTAAGGACTGAGGGGACCCAGGGCCGCGCTTGGCGCACACTGTTCTGGCTTTCGCCTATCTCCATGGCCACCCTGGTCAGGCGCTGGGGTTGAGCGCTGCTGCAGGAGCAGGTGGGGCAGGGGACCGGTGAGGACGGGAGTGGAGCGCTAGCCCTTCCTTGTCCTTACGACCCACCCCGGGAGGTGCTGCGACCTCCCAAGGCTCCGCAGTTCTTCAGTCGTGAAGCTAATCTTGCCCTGCCCGTGGGACGCTGGGAGGGCCCGGTACACGTGCGTTCCCACCGAGCGGCCGCTGTGATTGAGGGAGGGTCCCCTTGAACCTGGCGGTCATCTTCCTCCTCCTGCTTCTCACCATCACAAGGAAAGGCAACAGCCGCAGCATCAGCATTTTTCTGGAAGTTTCCTTAAGTGCGGAACCAAGGCCCTCATTGCTTGGGACTGGGTCAAGGAAGGTCCCTGCCTGTCCTAACCTGCCCACTCACCCACTTTGGTCACCATCTACCTTGCACCAGATCCACCTAGAAGGCCCTGTCCAGGTGAGTATGGGTGTCACACGGATTGGCAACACAGAATTAAGGGAAAGTGAGTGCTGCTAGGTTACACGACCAGGCTGTCCTCTAGCCGTGGTGGGAGGTCCCAGGTGGGTGGACCCTGAGCAGGACCTGGCAGGTTTTCCGATAACCTCACATAGGTTGGGCCTGTCCTTTGGTGGACATTTGGGAACACTGAGGCCTAAGCACCTCCTGGGAGCACTGGTGAGGACCCCTGGGCTCTGAGGTTGGTGCTTATAATCACGCTAACAGGGCAGGCCCACCCCTGGGCCACTGCCCGAGCCTCACTCCTTAAATACACCTCTGGACCCTGGGTCCTTGCTGGCCAGTCAGGTGAGAAAGCACAGAAGGGCCAGCCCGGCTGAGCACTGGGTCCTCACACAAAGCTGGACCCACGCCGGGGTGGCTGACACGGGGTGCCCGGCCTGGGCTGCAGGGAGGTGGGCCCGGCCCTTGGCCTCTGTGCCCGCCTGTCACGCCTGTCTGCACGCTGTCCCCTAGGCTCTCAGCTCACTGTAGGGAACCGTTACTGACTTTGCTCCCCTCCTCCACTGAGAACACGCAAATTCCAACACCCTCTGTTTTGTTCGTCATAGCTGAGATTCATTTTTATAGCCTTTTAAGTGAGAGGATGTTTACATAAACTCTGGGGGCCTTGGGTGAGCACTGTCCATCCCCAGGGTGGCCAGAGTCCTTCAGTCTGGCTTCTGGACCTCATATCACAGCCCCGGGAGTGACCATGCACCTGGCCTACCCTCAGGAACAGCCAGACCCCGGCCCATTTCAGGGGCATTTCCATTCTCTTCTCAGTGTCTGAGAACTATAATGTTTGATAGAAAAAGCTAAAAAAGAGGCCACGACCAGGAGATATTGCAACCCCCTCTCACCCACCATCCACCATCCACCCATCCACCAGTGCACAAACGCAATCTGCCTCCGATTATAAATTACGCACATGCTTGAACATAACTGGCCATTCGTACTGTCTTGTTTTTTCAGAATACTTAGTAATGATGTCCCATTCAGATGGCTAGCAGCGAGCCACAAGGCAATCAACGGCTTTGTTTGCTAAGACGAAATCTATGCTAGGCCTCATGTCTCACCCAGCTTAGGGGAGGCTTTCCCGGTCACCACATTTGCAAAATAATATAAAGTAACAACAGATATTTCCATTTACTATTATCAATCAGGTCCATTTTCCGTATTAATTCTCTTTAGGATGAGCTGTGCTTATCAGGAGAATGCTCAGACATCTGTGGACGCTGGGGGAAGGGATGGCGCCCCTTTGGTGCCCAGTCCAGTTTCACAGTCACCGGGCCCACCTGCAGTCCCTCCGCACTGTGTAGAGCTCCAGCTCACCCCGACAGGGCAGGGCTCCGTCTATGTCCTGTGAGGCTCCGTGTCTAAATACAAGGGTGTGTTTTCTCCTGGCTTAAGATCAGTACATGGAAAGAAAGCTCACCCCAACCGCCTCCCCTCAGACTGTCACATACACATGTCACCCCCCAACTGCCTTTCCTCAGACTGTCAGATCTACACATCCATTTTAAAAGCAAGTTTTCAAGGGTCAAAGGCAACATACATGTCTCTCTAGTAAGCAGTCAGGAGAACAGGGAAGGGCAAGGCAGAGGCAGAGTTAGGGTCCCATGCACTTGTGACCCAGGACAGGGGGTCTTCTTCCTGCCACTGGCCCATGGAAGCCCACATTATCTTTCATCCCTACAGCACCCTTAAAGGTGGGTACTGACGCTCCTGTGAGGTAGATACAAAGGCTCAGAGATTTGAGCAACTTTTTTTTTTTTTTGAGACAGGGTCTCGCTCTGTGGTTCAGGCTAGTCCTGAACTCACTATGGAGCCCAGACTGACCTTGGACCCAGGGCAATCCGCCTGTCTCAGCCTCCCGAGTGCTGGGATTGCAGGCGTGCGCCACTACGCCCAGCTCATGTGGTGCTGGGGAATCAAACTCGGGTACTTAGCACTTGACTTAGCGCTTGCTATGCAAGCGCTTTAACCGCTGAGCCATTCCTCCAGCCCTTGAGTAACATTTGCAAGGCCACACAGCCACGTGGCAGGAGGGAGCAGGCAGGGCAGCTGTCAACGACCCGCAGAGGACTGCCGGTCAGTGTGCCAGTTGCTTCCCACCGTGTGGGTCGCTGGCAGCAGTGTTCACTGTATTTCTGATCATGCCTTGTAAAGATCCTCAGGAAGTAGTGCTTCCAGAGCCGCTCAGAAGGGCAAGGACGATGGGACGAGTGTGGTCACAGCGAGAGGCGCGTGTCCTTGTGCTTTCGGCTGTTTCAATGTGCACGCTCGCCGTGTTTCTGATCGCCCTGTGTGGAACATGGCTCAGTGGGGATGGAGCAAGCTGTGGAAAACGCCAAAAGTCTCTTGTGTGGGCGGGGGTCTGGGGGAGGGAGCAACGTTAATAACAAACCTGAAAATAAAGGGGTGTGCGTAAGGCGGGTGCTCCAGGTGGGGAGACCAGGGAGCAGGTGAGACAGCCGGGGGGAGAGGGCGAGGCCCCAGGGCAGACCCAGGGGCCCCTGGGGCTCAGAGTCTGACGCGGGGATGGGACACAAGCTGAGGGCGAGGAGTGGCGACCAGCAGCCCGGGCTGAGTAAGCCCAGCTCCCCAGTCCTGACCCCGCTGTCCCCTGTCACCGTGGCCATCTCTGTAGAGCTGTCTGCGCGGAGCACTGCGGGATAGGATTAGCCTGGTTTACAGTGGCCTGAATACCATCACAGAGGGGACGGAGGGACTTGGACACACGGGGCCGAGAAGGCAGTAGGAGGCCAGATCAGAGAGACTGGGCAGGGCTGGACTGGTGGCTAGGGGACGTGGCCACAAGCCCAGGAAAGCTGGCAGCCACCGAGAGCTGGGAGGCAGGCAGGGTCCTCCCCTGGGGTCCCAGAAGGAGAGAGGGAGGGAGGCTGGCTCTCCTGGGGTCTTGATTAGACTCAGGGTTACCGAGAATCAACCTCTGCTGCTTGCAACAGACCTGCAATGCCACGATCCCAGTGTTCTGTGAGGCTGAGGCAGAAGGATTGCAAGTTCAAGCCTAGCCTGGCCACTTGGTGACTTAAAGAGACCATGTCTCAAAATCTAAACTAAAAGCTGGGTAGTAGTGTGAGGGCCCTGGGCTCAACCACACAACGCACATACGAAATCACATGGCTGTGGCCATCTCTCACAGCAACCACCAGAAGCTACCCCTAGCCTGACCACGATTCTGAGAGAGCTGGGATGTTTCTGGCAGGTGCGGTGGGGAGAGGGGCCAAGCCTAGAGCACCTGTGGGATGGAGCAGCCTGCAGGGGCCAGGGAGGCGGATCCCCAGGAGGTGCCCAGGAGGGCACCCTGCCAGAGCTCCGTAAGGGCCACCGCGGGGCTGCCGGGGAAGGGCAGAAGGAAGGCGCCTCCGTCCCCTGTGGTGGCCTCCTCCCCTAGGCACTGCCTGGCATGTCTACGCCCGCGCTGCCTCGCTGGCGGGTTCCACGGCCCCTTTCCAGGCCTTGGCTGCGCGGAACCGTTTGTCACCATGACATCTTCCTTAGTCGCTCTGCTTTGTACGCGTCACGCCTGCTGCCCGCGGCCTGTCTCACTGCTGTAAATGATGGATCTGAGGCAACGGAACACGCAGGGGGACCCGGGGAACACGTGGGGCTAAGACCGGCTCTGCGCGAGGCCTGGCCCCAGGGCGGTGGGCGGCACTGCTGGGGGCGCCTGGTGGGGACCCACCACCCTCTGCTCCCAGTGCCTACTCTGCTCTCAGCCCCCCAGCCGAGCACCACCAGGGACCCTGTGGGCAGCATGGAGCGGCAGTGTGCCTGGGCCCGGGTGACAGCAGGTGGGAGCTTCTCCATGCACCCCTGCCCCAGCGTAGACTCCAGGAGCACTGCTGTCCTGGTACACAATCCCTAAAGGCTCATGTGGTGAGGCCTGGTCCCCAGCTAGTGATGGTACTCTGTGGACACGGCAGAGCCTTCAGCAGGCAGGATTCTGCCGGTGGAAGTGAGACCCTTGGTGTATGCCCCTGAATGGGGGGCTACTGGGCCCCTGGCCCCTTCCCCTCTGCCGCCCAAGGACGCCGTGATTTCCGCCTCCCCACAAGCCCAACGCCCTCGGACCCGGCACCACGGACTAAGCCCTCTGGCACTATGAGCCAGGGCCTGTCTTCTCCACCAGGTGCTTACCTTAGGCATCCTGTCACAGCTACGGGAAGCTAACCCCACAGAAGCACTGCCAATCCTGCCATTGCACCCAGATCAGAAGCACTGCCAATCCCAACACTGCACCCAGATGTGGATCAGAGGGGCGGGTCCTTCAGAACCGCGGTGGGAGAGCAGGTGCTGTCACTCAGCAGGCCCTGGGGCAGATGCGGCGTCTTTCACCGTTTTCGTGGGGCTTGGGACGCCTGGCCGTGGGTGGGTAGCTGGAGGAGGGGGAGACTAGGATCCCAAGGAGGCGGCGACAGGGAGCCTTCCCGAGTGCCGCTGGTGGCGGGCCCTGGGGCTTGACCGCGCACAAACCCCGCGGCCTGGAACTTCAGGGAGCAGAGGCCGCTCCAGGCAGGCGCTCAAGGAGGGGCGGGCTTTCCTGTCCTTCCTCCCTCGGCCACCGTCCTCGGCCACCCTCCCCAGCCTCAGATGCACACGACCCAGCCACGGCAGGGGTGGACAGAGGATGGACGGGTCACTGGCAGGATGTGGGGATGGCGTGGGCAGGCGGGAGTCGAGAGGAGCTGACCTCTGTCACCCAAGCACTGACGGAGAAACAGAGGAGCCTGAGGGCCTGCGCGCGCGTCCCTCGGAGGGAACTGGATTCGTGTCTCTCCTCCCACCTCTTCCTCCTTTCCTGAGATTTTGCTGTCTGGAAGTTTCAGACAGACACGGAGCAGGCTGTCCTGCCGGGGCAGCACCATCCCTGGGCACCTGGCACTGGCCTCACGCTGGCTCACAGGGCGCTGGGCCTCCTCAGCTGCCACCTGAGGGCTTTTTCTCGGCCCTGCTGTGTCTGGGATGATGACATTGTCACCTGTGGGCAGTGTGTTCTTGTGGCATGCCGAGACAGTGTCATGGACGGGCCTACGTCATGGGCCCCTGTGTCATGCACGCAGCATATGGGGCCCACGTGGCCCAGCGCACAAAGCACAGAGAATCCTCCTGACTTGCTATTTTTAGCTGGTGCCCAGGTGTCATGGCACTTGGCTGCCACTAACCTGCCTTCTTCCACAGCAGGCTCATCGCGGACATAAGGCTGAACCAGAAACCCTGACCTCAATGGAGAGGGGGAGGGGACAGAGCCCCAGCCACGGCAGCCAGGGTCCGCACGCCTGGAGAGGCCTGGGCTTCAGGGATAAGCCAGGGAGGGTGCTGGGAACAGCAAGGCACAGGGCCTGGGCCGCCTCGGCATCGCTGGGGACGCTGCCGTGTCTGCAACTCCGGGGCAGCAGGGACCTGCATGGGCTCAGCCCCGGCCGCCTGCTCACCCACAGGAGCCCGTGGACACGGGAACAGGATATGCCTGCCCCTCTGCACACCCGCGATGGGGTGGGCCCTGAGGCCCCGCCTCTACCCCATGGCCACCTGGGGGTGCCACTGGTTCTCAGCCCGCCCATGCTAGCCGCTTGTGTCAGGGTGTGTGTGTGTTCTGTCACAGCGGGAGGTGTGGGAGGTGTGAGGTGTGGAGTGTGCAGGATGTCAGTGAGCATGAGTCTGTGGTACCCGAGAGGAGTGTGCGCGTGCTGTGTTTGTATGACCTAAGAGGTGTATGCTGGGGCTGAAGGAATGGCACAATGGCTAAAGTGAGTGCCTAGCCAGCACAGGCCCCGGGATCGATTCCCCAGCACCACATAAGCCGGGTGTGGTGGCACACGCCCGTAACCCCAGCACTCAGGGACTGAGGCAGGCGGATCGTCCTGCGTCCAGGCCAGCCTGGGCGCCACAGGACCAGCCTGGGCTGCAGAGCGAGACCCTGTCTTGAAAGAAAGAAAGAAAAGAAAAGAAGGAAGGAAGAAAACAGCACACACACAAAGAGGTATGGGATATGTGTAAGTGCTGTGACGGGCAGGGCGTGTGCAGTGTGGGGATCTGAGGTGTGGGGCATGTGCGGGTTGTGTGGTGTATGCGGTGCGCATCATGTGTCACGTACATGGTATGGGGTGTGTGTTTATGTGATGTGTGTGGTGTGATGTGAATGTGGTAGGTGCATGTTTATGTGACACGTATTTAGGTAGCATGTGAGGTGCATAGTGTGTAAGGCGTGAGAGGTGTGTGTATGGTGTGAGGTATGCACATGTGTGAGCATGTGTCCTGCCAGTGCTCGGCCCTGATCTGCAGGCTGTGCCAGTCACGGTGCCCCCCTGGCAAGTGGGGGAGACCCTCGCCCCCACACTCCAGCTTGGCCCTGCAGCCACAGCCACGCCTCCTGGGGTCCTGGCTCCCAGGAGTGTCCCGGTGACCCTGGGCCGGGCCTGTGGGGGCCTCCGCAGCGTGACACCAGAGGCACTGAGGCACGTGCTGGAAGGCAGCTTGTGTTCTGTTGGGCCTGGAGGCACCAAGCAGCAGTGCGGTCATCGGCTCACCTGACCCCATTTCTCACGTGACGGGGAGACGCCCGAGGCTGCACGGGAGACTTGAGAACCCTTAACCACTGCTCAGATCGTGACATCTGCCCTGGCTGATCTAATGTACCCAAACCCAGAAAGCCATTTAAGACACCCATGGCACCTTCAGACACGGCTAAGGTGGCAGACGTGCTCCTCAGCCACCGCACTGCGCGAAGGTCAGCTGTCACCACGAACACATGTTCCCCACAGGGAAACTGCCACAGACCGAAATGTAACGGCAACGTCACCTGCCCTGCCTCTTTCCTGCTACTTGCCACACTGTAAAAGCTTGGAAAAAATGCGGCAGAGGCACGTGCCATAAGGGACACAGAAAGAGAGGGAGGGGGGAGACAGACGGAGGGAGGGATAGGCAGAGAGAGCGGGAAGCTTCAGGCCCCACTGGCCACGAGGCTGGAAACAGGCCCAGAAGGATGCTGCTGGCCTGGTCATTCCCAAACTTGCGACATCAAGTGGCAGCTTAGCAGCGGGACAGAGCTCCTGGCTGCGCCTGGAGAGTGGGACTGCTGGGGGACTCCCGTCCTCCCCAGCCCACAGCTGGACTCAGCCTTGTCCTGGAAGTTCCGCACAAGGCTGGTGGTCCCCACGTCAGCAGGCAGGGCCTGGGGGCTTGATGGCAGGGTGTGCCAGGCGGCTGCGGGGGAGGGGAAGCCGAGTGCTCTGGCATGGGCCCTTCCCAACCCAGCCTCGTTCACGGTGAGGCCTATTTCACTTGTGAGGCCCTGAACAGGGCCTGTGAGGACAACGCCGGCCCCTGTGGCTGGCCGAGGGCAAGGACGCTGAATCCTGGAGGCGCAGGGCAGCCGGGGGGCACACGGTGCACACGGAGAGCTGAGCAGCCCCAGGTGGGCCTGAATGCCCTCCCTCCCGGCATCCCCACCTCTCCAAGACAGTCTGGGGCTCTGCCATCTTGTCCTTGGCAAGGAAACGAGTGGAGGGAGATGGCTCAGGAGCCAGGGAAGCATCCCAGAGATGGGGTCGGTCCCCTATCCCACAGGGGCACCTGGGCACACAGCCCAGGCGACACAACAATGTCAGGGATCTCTTGACGGTGTGCAGTGACAGAACGGCCATCTCCCAGCTTACATACGTGTCTGAGTTAACCAGTAAGCAAGCCACTAAACACCAGGACACGCATGTGCCAGGACAAAGGCCACCAAGCACCAGGATGTACAGAGGCACAGCAGAGGCCACCAAACACCAGGATGCACAGTGCCATGGCAGAGGCCACTGAACACCAGGACGTGTGTGTACATGGCAGAGACCATGGAACACCAGGACATGCAGTACCATGTCAGAGGCCACTGAACACCGGGACAGGCACGTGCCGTGGCAGAGGCCCTGAACACTCCTTCTCAGACCAGCAGCATCAGGTGCCATCTCCACGGCAGGCAGCCAGGCAGCCGAGAGCTCACGCACTGTGGTGGGCAGCGGAACTTTGCAGGCGTGGGGTGTGGCGCCACAGACACCCACCGCATGTGCTCCCACAGGTGGGCACCCGCCGTGTGCCTCCTCCCAACGCTGCTCTTGAAGATTCAGAACAAGGCTGTGTAGGCTCAGGCACATGAGGGACCAGGCCAGCCAGAGGCTAAGGCCACATCTCAGCCCCTCCTGCCAAGCCAAGGCTCCGTGGGCTGGGTTCTGGGCCCCAGTGCGTATCCCAGGAAGCTGGAGGGAGCAGCAGAATGTTTGGGAAAGCGTAGGAGAAGGAGCAAGGCAGAGGCGTGACGTGGCAGGATCACCCAGGTGGCCGCTCGGGGTCCCTCTGTGCTCCCTGGGCTCTTCCAGTCCTTGCTAAAGACCTTCCCACTTCTCACGTGAGCTTGCTGGGCCACCGAGGCCACCCAGGCAAGCAGAGGACAAGATGGGGGTGGGCTCGGGGAGTGCCCCATGCCGTGAGGGCACCCCCAGCAGCAAGCCCTGGCTGCGGCAGAGCCCAGCCTCCCCGTGACCATGGGTGGCCAGTGCCAGTCACTGTGGCCACAGCCCCACGGCGCTCGCAGGGCTGGCGTGCGATCAGCACAGCCACCACGTACTGCTCTGTCGGCTCCTCTGTGCTGTCCTCCTCGGGACACCACGCCCTTCCTGGGAGCCTCTGTGTCCTCAGATGACCAGGGCCACGTGCGGCCCATTTCTGAGGCCAGCAGCTTTGCACCCACAATGCACTAGAGCAGGGTGCTGGCCTCACTGGCCGAATGACTCGAGTAGTGGAACCAGAGCCGTGGGGCCCTTGGCACTGCTGCCTTCTTGGCGGGTGCTTTCTGTTCAGGCTCACCATGGAGTCAGGTGAGTTACAGCTAACACCTCCCGCCAGGGTCTCTAAGCTGCGCTCTGAACTGTGGGCAGTGCAGGGCACTCTGTCACCCGGGCCTGCAGGGGCGGGGACACTTTGGTTGCCTGGACACTTGACCCACATGACTCACCATCATTTGCACAGTGGCTCTCTGGGGATGTCACGCCCACCCACTTCCCTGAGGAGAAAGTGACTTCCTATCTCCTGGCTGGGAGGGCTCAAAGCCCAGTGCCAAAGGCAGCCTATCCCAGAACCCAGCCTTTCTCGGCTCCGTGACTCCCACACGCAGAGTGGCACCTCTGTGGGGGGTGGCAGTGAGTGGCCTGAGACGTGTCCAGGGAGGGCAGTCACCTAAGATGGTGTCAGGTACAGTTTGAAGCCTCCAGCTTCCTCTTGGCCTCTGGACACTTGGGAATGTTTAATTCAAGAGCTCTCGGGAAGGGGAGGGACCGGCTGCTTTTCTCCTTGCCTAAGCCACGTCCCTGAGCTAGATTTGGGGAGGGAATGGACTAATCACTTTCCTATTCCTGGGACACAATTCTAGATGCTGCAACTTAAAGCAGGAGAGGGTTATTTTGATTTAAGGTTTCAGTGCATAGCTGCCGAAGGCAGACACAGCACGAAAGGGCCTGTGGGGGACCAGAGCCCACAGGAGCACAGCATCAGGAAGCAGAGACAGAGGCAGGAGCTGGGACAAGATTACAGCCCTCCAGGTTACCTCCCCAGTGACCCACCTCTGCCCAGGCCCCATCTCCGCACAGCACAGTCAGACACGAAGCCACCCATGGGTGAACCCACAGACGAGCACAGCGCCCCATGAGCCCCACCTCTGAACACATAGAGTGTGGAGGGGTATAGCAGAGCTACACAGAGCACCTCCAAGGGGCCCTCGCAGGCACTATGCTGAGCCTCCCCAGGTCAGGCACCTGGGGCGACCACCTGCAGCTGGCCGCTCTCAGGAGGTCACGCTTCACCCTCACGGGCATCCCTCACTCCCCAAGCCCTGCGCCTCAGGCCCACATCCGCATCTGGCTAAAGATCCTTAGTCACAGACATGTCACAAGGAGACAGACCACACCTGAACTGGCGAGGACATCCCAGAGAGCTGCTGACTGCCTGGGGTAGAGACATGGTCCCTATTGGTTTGGATCTGAAATATCCCCCAAAGGTCGCATGCATTTGGATGTTACGGATTGTCTATGGAACCATGTGCTGTCGGGAGATTGGGGCCTAGTCTGGGGGTTGGACTGCAGGCGTGAGGATTGGATTACAGGCTGTGGGTGGGATTATAGGCATGTGGTGGATTAGAACCACCCCTGAAAGGGGTAGAGCACTCAGGCTGGGCCCTGGAGGGGCGGATCACTGGGACAGGACGTGAAAGTGTATATACGTGCTGATCCCTTCTTCTGGGACTGGACTTGACTGGACTGGACCGGACCTGGCTTCCGTCTGCAATGTCGTGAGGAGCTGCCTTGACTTCTGCCTCTGCCATGTACTTCCACCGTTGCTGGCCACCCCTAAGTTGACTCTGACCCTCTGAAACTGTGAGATGAAACGAAACCTTGCTTTGCCTAATTTGTGGATGTTGGATATTTAGCCACAGGGACAAAAAAGTAACTAAGACAGTCCCCAAGAAAACAGATCTGGTCTAGGTCAGGGCCGGTGGTCACACCTCACACAGATGAGCGAGACCCACGCAGCTGCTCCTAGGTCCAGGCCAGCACCAAGAGGAGAGTGTTAGTGACTCCCTGGGACCCATGGATCCTAGGAGAAGGGACAGCTGCCACAAAGCAGGGTACACTCAAATCCCAGCTGTGCAGGCTGCATGGACAAGATCGGGCCAGGTCCACTCCTCCTGTGAGGAGGGGCACCTGCTAGGAAGGCCAGCTTGTGTCGGTGCCACAGGCCAGACGTGAAGGAGGGGCCCAAGGCCTTGGCTGGGTGCAGGGCAGGATCAGGGGTGCTGGAGGAAGAGGCAGCAGGAGCTCAAGGCAGAGGCCTGCCCAGCCGGGCAAGCAGAGGCTGTGGACTGTCAGTGTGGGGTGGGGTGGCCCCAAGGGAAGGAAGGAGGATCGGGGCCTGGCAGGTCCCTAAAGGCCTACCTTGTCCCCAGCCCCACAGGTTCAACTGGGAAGGGCACTGGGAGCCTGGGCAGGCCTGGGGGGCACCGAGCGCAGGCTCTAGCACAGGGGACAGCTTCAGGAGCAGGGAGGCGCCTCCTGGGGACACGCAGCCTCCTTCCACCACTGTTCTGGCCTCTGGCTTTTCTCATTTGCTTCCTTTCTCTACAGCAATCAGCTTAGCAGAACCCAAGTGGCTGTCTGTGCATGAAGAGCCAGGCCAGAATGACACCACAACAGTGCTGAGAGGACAGGGGGTGGGGGCGGGGACACGCAGGGCTCAGACCAACCTGGAGGAAGCTGCCAGCCCAGGGCAAAGGCACTGGCAGAGGCTCAGGCCCTGGGTCTTGCCCAGATGTGGCCTCTCAATAAACCCAGTCCCAGACATGCCCTGGGGAAGCGCCCTCCAGTTCCCAGAGGCACAGCACCCTGTTGCTGCCATCCCTGGGTCAGCAGACAGAATGGAGCTCAGACCAGAGGAAGAGGAAGAAAGAGGAACAGGACCCTCTGGGCAAAGCTGGGGGGTGGACTCTAGGGGGTGGTGTTCCCGGCTCCCCCCCACCCCCAGGGCCGCACCTGGGGTGCCCGGGCACGCAGATGTGTGTGTGTACGTGTTTGTGGACACAGGCCTCCCCTGACCCCCAGTAGGAAGCTCCTCAGCCCCCATGATATGAGGCCCTACTATGTGCACTGGGCTCCCTGTGTGTGGACACTCTGCCACCCACTGGGCTTGCCCTGACCCTCTAAGACCATTCATGGCAACCTGAGGCAACTGCTGCTGCGTATCCTCCACATGTATGCTCTTCTGCGGACTCGGGCCCAGCCCAGCCCCAGGCCACAGAGGCCTGTGTGAAGGTGGCAGTGGCTCGGGGATCCCCAGGCATGGTACGCAAGGCAGTCACACAGGACCCCAGGCCCCAGCATCCAGATGTTTAATACACACGCGCAGGTCACTGACCGATCCCCTGGCCTCATTCCACCCAACCCTTCCAGCAAGCTGTCCAGTATGGTCCCCTCTGTCCACTGAGAACACAGGCAACAGGCACTGAAAAGCTGCCTGCAGCACTGAGGCGGGGGTGCAGGCGCCAGTGGACCTTGGTAGGTCTGACCCGGCTGCAGCTCTCCTGCCCTGAGCCCTACAGCCTTCACGGGGCTCAGAAGGGCAAGCCACCACGACGCTCCAAACCTGCCCCTTAACAGCCAGTGAGGGGCAGTCTCCCCAGACTCTGCCGAGGGTCCCCCTGGAATATACCATGGCAGGTGACAGGACAAGAGCTCTGGCAGGCTGCGGGACGGCCGCCTATTCCCTCAGTCCTGGGGACACCAGACATCAACAGGACCTTCCCTGCAGGTCACCCCAAGCACTGCCCCAGCCACTTCCACCCTGAGCTCTGCTGGGACAGTGGCACCATAGAAACCAGCGTCTGAATGTCATTCTTCCCACCACCTCTGCGCCGTCTAGGGGAGGCTGGGATGGTCAGGAATAGCAGAATGAGACGAAGCCACGGGCTTGATGCTCAACAGGACAGGGACCCGTGACAGAAAGCCACACGCACCCTGGCCCCATGTTCCACGACCCCCCACCAAGAGGAGACAGGGCGGACAGAGGAAGCCGGGATGGAGTACCGCCAGGAACTTTCCGATGCCCACGAAGGCAGGCCTGGGCGAGCCACCGGAGCATCAGGGAAAGCACTGGCAGCCTGCACATAAGGTCCTGGCGAGCACACGGCTGTTGGGCCGAGGGTGAGTGGGGGACCAGGCAACTGCTGGCTGGCCAGCACACATCCGGGAGTCCCGGAGGACCTGACTCCCAGGCAGGGCTCCAGGTACAGCCAGACGCCAACCACTCCAAGGGCGAAGCACAGGGCTTCAGGACCATGGCTAGCCCCCACCCTGGGCAGGACACGCGGCAGAGAGAGAGACGAGGGCTGCGCTCCGAGCGGCCCAGGCTCTGCTGACAACCCCTGGCAGAGTCTCCTAATGGTCCTTGAAGCAGGCGTTCTCACAGACAGGCTGCAGCTGGCACAGCCAGGGCTTCGCCGTACGTCACACCATCCTGGAGTCTACACCAGCCTGCTCAGGGAGGCTGCCCACCTCGCAGATGTCACCTGGCAAAACCTGTCCTGCCCGGCAGTGTAGCCCACGCCCTGCACTGCACCTGCTCCAAGCAGCTTCTCGGAGACCTGGGGTGAGTTCTAAAGGACTTGCCGCACAGACCTGGTCTAGATCAAAGAGCCTCGGCCGGCCAGCTAGAGCACTGTGCATGCATGTGTGCGTGTGCACACGTGTGTGTGTCTGTGAGAGAGAGAGAGAGAGAGAGAGAGAGAGAGAGAGAGAGAGAGCGCGTGGCACAGGCTGGGCGGCTGCTCCACCCTGAGCAGCGGCAGGTGCCAGGCCCGGAAGTCAGGGGACCTGGGCTTGCCATGTGTGTGCCCTTGACCAAGCTGCCCGCGCTGTGACATCAGGAGCTAGGGCCATCTGGCCTTGGACATGGCCCGTACTCCCAGGTAGCTGGTGTTTCCCCAGGGCCCCCGCGGAGAAAGGGCTGCGTTCCCGTGGCTAGGACCATGTGTGGCAGCGACGCTCTGCTCCATTAAGACGGCTGAGGGCACATCTGCGGTGTGGGCCGCGGGGTCCACACCTGGAGGGCCAGGGCTGCCTAGCTTCCTTTGCCTGGTCCTTTGTGGGCAGCAAAGTTAGTGGGTGCCCGGCTTCCCCGAGGCGGCCAGTGCAGGGCTCCGAAGAGGGGGCCAGCCAAGGGCCCAGAAATCATGGCCAGCTGAGGTTCGGGCGCAATTTCCTAAATGAGGCACTTAGCCGGAGCTAAGGAGGCCCCCAGCCACCCCGCCGGCCCCTGAGAGACGGAGGCGCCGGACTCTGCAGGCAGGGCGGCCCGTCCCGGCCCCTCTGGGGGACTGTCGGCTCCTAGAGGTGGGAGCTGAGGGCACAGCAGACCGGTGCCCGCGGTGGCCCCGCGGTGGCCCGGAGTCCTCTGCTGTCCCCGGTGCTGTCCGGGCTGCCCACCTGCGGGTCGCCCACAGAGCGGGGCCCCGGGAGGCCAGCGAGGAGGCCAAGAGCCAGCCCCGGAGACCCCCTGGCACGGCCCGCGCCCGTCGCCCCCGGGAGGAAGCCGCGCCCGCGCCGGGAGGCGACGCTGGCGGCGGGGCCGCCTACCTTCTGGATGCGCCCGTCGATGTCCAGGTAGATGGCCTTGGGCCGGTAGCTGGAGGAGCCCGCGCCCATCCTGGCCCAGCCGCCGCCGCCGCCGCGCTCCGACTTTTGCTGGACTTTCCGCCGCGGCCGCCGGGAGGGCGGGAGGGAGGGCGGGGCGACGGGCGACGGGCAGCGCCGCAGCCACCAACCAACCCGCCGGCACCGCGCCGTCGCCGCCGCCGCCGCGCCGCGCCGCCGCGCCGGCCCCGCCCCGCCCCGCC